>QEPC01007512.1:2025591-2149578 GCA_003113815.1 Sphenodon punctatus | reverse complement strand
CGGGTATGGCTAGCGGCGGAGTCAACCCCTTGGGAGAAGTGCCGCGAGGGCTGTAGGGACACGTACTGTTCCCGGCTTAATGGCACTATCCTCCTTCCTACGGCCTATACGGGCCATGGTCCCCCTCCCCACGACTGCGGTTTCGGGAGGGGGAGACGTTTAGAACAGTTAAAGAGGGATTGGTACCCGATGGGATATCGGGCCAATCCCCGTGTTGTGTTCATGTGTTTAATATGGGTGCTGGACCCAATTCACCTGAGCGAATTGCCCCCCACCATTACAATTCGGATAAACAATCTGTTGTAAATAAAGAGTGCGGCCATTTTGAATTCCAACTATACTGTGTCGTGTCTCATTTTGGGAACAAGGGTGCGTCGACAAGTACCAGATAATAGGTGGGTAACAGGGTGCCGGGAGGCTGGGGTAAAACCCCAGTGGGCTCTGTTACGCCACAAGCCCTATCCCTAATTCATGCTTTCTACTGCAGAACGATGCCTGCAGCAGTGCTGGAGCCTTAGGCTATGCTCCCTTCACCTGCCTCCCTCTCCCTCTCCACCATATAAAATTCACATTACACTTCGGCCAGAACTAGTTAATAGCTACAGAGTCAGCCCAGTAGCTAACCCGTACATGAGGCTTCCCTTAGTGCAGCCATCAGTGCCACTGGTTGTTTCTGCTCCATCTCCTCCCTAATCCCACCCTCTCTTCAGTCTCACCATTCAGCTAGGTGCCAGCGTAGAGGTCACAGTGGCACTGTCTGTGGCAGCTGCAGTAGCACTCCGAGGGATGGTGCAATGCCAATGTTGCCCACTGCTGGTCATGCAAGTGACATCAATACTGCCATGGCTGCAGGTTGCAGACAGTCAGTGCCCACTGCCCAGACATCAAATCCAAAGTTCTTGGGTTTTTCCACAGCTCCCCTTGAAATCTATTACCTAGATTTTTGGAAGCCCTATAAAATCCCTGCCCAGCCCCCACTCCTGTGCACACATACACACACACACTAATCAATAGTTACCAGTCACCTATGCGTGGTGAGGAACCTTTTCCTTCCCACAGGCCACTTGGGAAATTCTTGTGAGCTCTGTGGGCTGGATAGGAGTTGGGGATAATTGTGTGTCAAGAATGGGAGAAAGAAGGGGAGGGTCTAAATCAGGTCTGGGGAACCTTAACCCGGGGGGCCAAATACAGCCCAGAGTTAGTCTTTATTTGGCCCCTTTCCAGTTCCTGGGTCCAGTTCCTACCCCCAAGACCGGCAAGACTGAGCTCAGGGTAAGGGAGCAGAGATGAGGGCATGCATGAACATAAGGATAGGGGGCAGATCCATGGTGGCACAGATCCATGATCTAGACCCTCCTGTTCTTGAGTGCACCCTCTAAGTCCCCTGCTCCCAACTTCTATATTCCCTCAGAGCTTGTTGTGATGTTCAAAGTGGCCCCTCGGAGGGAAAAAGTTCCCATAGCTGGTCTAAATCACGGATCCATCCTCCATCCTCGAGAGCATGTCCTCATCTCTGCTTCCTTCCCTGGAGCTCACTTTCAGTGTTTGAGGGTAGAGGGTAGGATCCACACAAGCCAGATCCAGGAAGTGGAAAGGGGCCCAAATGCATAACATTGATGAGGCCAAAGATTTCCCACTCCTGACTGACACATTTATTAACAGACACAGAGGGTTTCCAACACAAATCAATGGATGGCATTTAAAATCATTTCAAATGTTTGTTAAGCAGTCTTCTTTCAGAGGAGCAATAACAACATGCAAAAGAGATGCGTGTTACTGGATTCTGTGGGCGTTCATTCAGACTTTCAGAATGTGCTGGCAAAAACCAAGTAGGAAAAAACCCTCAACAAATTTCCCCCAGAATTTCAAACGTTGACCTTGCCGCTCAGAACTCACTGCTGCTGGTTATTTCATCGAAGGGTGTGGAGTAATGGTTATTAGTCACATTTTGCATTGGACTTCTGCAGTGCCAGTGGAGAAACTCTGCCCTATTTTTGATCAGCTGTGTAACCGCCGTAAGTACAAATTGTTCTCAGTCTAGAAGATGGAAAGGGGCTTTTGAGAAGGAGGTTTCATTCCCCGTTTCTCCAGTGGCTTTGCAGAAGACCTTTTCAACTACTGTTTTTCAGTCTGGTTTTCAGACATGAAGAGCAAACACCAGTTGATAAAATCAGAAGACAATGAAGCAGTTCATTGTGTGGACCCAAAATGGATCCCGGTCCGTGGTTCAGCGTGGCGGGCCTCTGGGCCCGTCATGTCTGAAATTACCCAGTATTTCCAGAGACCAGTTTCTTTCACATGCTGCAGAAGATGGAGGAATCTGAAGCAGGCGAGAAGCAAGAGGAGTCAGAGGCTGCGTCGTGCAAAGGGCTTGCCACCATGTAGCAGGAGGGATATGCTTGGCAGAGTCCCAGACTGCATTTGTGGACCAAATAAATACCCAAAGATGTTCTGAATGGGCTGAAATGCATCTTGCTCTTGCATTTGAGAGTTGTACTGTTCTGCTTGTCCTAGGTGTATAGGAATTGTAATGATCTTCTGATACAGAGATAGTCTAACTGTCTTACATAAAAGTCTTCCTATTACATAGTTATTACTTAGAAGACATTTTTGGGGGAGTAAAGGGTAGCAATAGAAGAACACCTTGTCATATTTATTCATCATTCAAAAAACATATTTCATGAGGGTTTTTTTATTTTTTCCAAATATTTTCAATTTTTCAGAAAAAAAACAAAAAAAGGCCTCTGGAAAGAAACCGCTCCTTTTTTAAAAAAAATTTCCGTCTTTTTTCCAGGCCTTCACATCTCTAGCCCTAGAGATAGGCTGGGATATCAGACTTAAATAAATAAATATCTACGTTGTCGAACCCAAGTCAAACAGTGTAAATTTGAGAGAGATTTTTGGCCAGATATCGATTCCAGCACTGCGCTGTGGGAGCTGGGTGACCTAGCACACAGGGACAGGGATTGTGACGGGCTGGGTTTTTAAAATCTCATTTACCTCCACCTCTGCAACCCAGGCTCATAACAACCTGACTTATCACTTCCCTTACGAGGGAACAGCCTGGCATATATAAAGCAAGGCACCAATCTGCCGGCAAGCACCATCTTAATGCCCTCTGCTTCGAGAAGTAAACAGCAGAGTCTCCCTGCCAGTCTGTTCAATCACTGTCCAGAAGTTATTAGGAAGCTAATTAAAATGAATAGATCGCTCTTAGTATTCCAAGTTCATCGCACATTAATTCCAACAAGATACAGAGGGGGAAGACAAAGACTAAAGAAAAGGCTAAGGACAGTACGGTAATGTTTCTTCATCCTTCCCCCCCCCCCCCCCTCTTCATTACACAAAAGACAAGTCTCAAGTCTGTCTCCTGGTTTATCTAGTCACATTTGTAAAGATTACAAAACACACTCGCTTTTCTTTGCATCGTGCTGTAAATGATTAGGCTGGAGGAAGAATGAAAAAGCAAAGGATTGAAGATTCCAATTAAAAAACTAGGGAAGCAAGGAAATTCCGGGATGAGGGAGGGATACCCTTTCTTGAACCGACCCTTGCTGTCAGATGCAATGGGTCATCTCAGAGGCAGGAAGGAGGTGTCCAACAGTCCCATGCTGGTGTGGAGTAAACGTTGGGCTCATCTCAGAAGGCAAAACGCTGCCAGAAAGAAAATACAGCCTCCCTCCCTCGCTCTAGGACCCTGGCGCAGAAGATGGAATGAGCCCAGCCCACTCCATCTGCCTGCCCACAGCAGCTGGGGACACAGCTGCAACCACATGTCATTATAGTAGCTGCACCCCTTGCAAAATCTTAACTACTGCCCTGTTGGTGCAATACTTAATTACCTCACAAACAGAGCCCCATACCAAATGGGATGTATTTATATCCATTTAAACAAAGCAGTATTCATTTGCAGTTCTGAATATTCATTTTAATTACCTTGTGTTCAGTATTTCGATTCTCGTTTATTTGGCATTTCCCATTCAGTATTTCAGGTACTTTGGTGCATTGCTCACTTCGGCTGTACAGCACCGGGTACCAAAATATCAAAGTAACCAAATAAACACGAATGCAGGGACCAATATGCACATTTTAAGAATGCATGGACTAATATGGATATTTGTTTGTGGGAACCAATGTGCGAGTTATCTTCATGATTATGAAAAGTTATATTCCCTTCAGCCCCAACACTCCTGTGAGGTGAGGAACCCAGGTCCTGGGAGACTAAGCGTGCACTCACACAAAACCCAAACCCAGAAAACGTGTCTATTTTATTACTTTGTAAAGTGCCATGTACACTGCTGGCGCTATATAAATGTTTGTTAATAATAATAATAATAATAATAATCCCGAGGGAAGAACAGTTCGTACTAGCTTTCCCATGAATTGGGTGTTTGCCTCATAGCAAATCCATCTCTTCTTGATAACACCTGGTCTATAGAGGATGCCGCCAGACAGCCCTTCCCCACCCCAGATCTGTGGCTTCTGGAAATGCACCCTGAGTGATTTAGCAGAGCAGGGCTTCTAAATGCCTGACTAGTGCCCTAGTCACTGGACCTCTCCAAAGGAAGAAGTGGAACAGGTGGTCTCATCTCCTTTTACATACACTAGCAAAACTGTCTGTGCATCAAGGAAGGGGGCACTGCAGCAACGTTTTGTTGCATCTGACAGCAAGGGGGGAGGGTTGCGATCTGATCCAGTAACTGACTCCATGCAACATACCCCTTGAAATTTCAAGCAGCCAAAAAGGGATGAGCCTCACCCCTCTGACCAATAAGCTCCACCCTACCATGAAAAACCTCCGCCCCCTCACGTACATACACACCTCCCAACATTCCAAGTGCATAGAGGAATCAAAGTTCTCCTGTTTATCAGCCCTCTTAGTTTGTCATTCCTTCATCTCCTGATTGTCCTTTTATGTGCTTTACCTGGGATGCAGCCAAGAAAGAGGTTTTCTCCTGAAAGAGGGGCTTTGGCCCCCTAAAAGAGGGACAGTGGGATTCAGCACCCAAAGAGGGCTTCTCCCTCCTAAACAGGGACAGTTGGGAGGTATGAGGCAAGCAGGCCCCGCATCCTTGCTAATGCTAAGCCCCACTGCCTTCATGCAGGATTTGTCCAGTGCCAAGTCATAGTGACTCCTTGGAGGCTGCAAGTCAGAACCAAGCCTTGGTTCTAGCTTGCAGCCTCCAAATGCACAAGACCATGAACAGCCTTAGCCTAGAGGATGCAAGATACAGCCACAATGGGTGTTTTCAGACAGATGTGGAGGCAGCCTGCCCCGGAGCTGCTCCAGAGGTGCATCTGGGTTGAGTTCAGATGGACACGGCAGGTTCCCCAGCCTGCGGCCCACCTCCATGGCACCCCACACCGACACGACAGAGTTGCAGGTGATCCCCCGGCACTCTAGGCTGGCACCCACATTTCTATGGTGTTGCCCCTGTCAACAGCCTGCCGGAAGCGGAGCAGCAGTATGGGTCCGTGCATCAGACGGACAGGTGCTCTGCTTCGGCCCGGTGCCCTGGGGCTGGGCGGCCCACTCTCCGGGATGTTCCGGACTGTTGCTGGCAAGACTGTCTTGGAGCAGACACAGCCTGCTCCACTTCATCATCTGGCGGGGCACCTTTAGATGGACGGGCCACCCAAGGCTGGAGCAGGGAAGCAGGCAGAATCAGGGCAAACACTGTACAGTTTTAAGAACACATGGAAAATATAAGCCAGTTGTACTTGAGCCCCTGCCTCCACTAGGGATCCAGGCTGTGTGTATGTATCAACGAACACTCAGAGAGCAATTATGAGGATGCCCTGGGTACCAGCCCAATGGCCCCAGACCCTCTGCAAGCCCACGCCAGCCTCTCTTCCCCAGACTTGTCACATTCTGACTTCCCCAACCAACATCCCAGCATACAGAGTGGAGGAGCTCCATCCACCAGGCTCTCTCCAATAGCCTCTTCTATCCTTAGCTCTGCTTTCTGCAGCTGTTAACCAGAGTAGTGTGTCAACAGAGGGGACAGGGAAGGGTGGGATGAAGAAGGGGAGCAAGCTGCCCTTGTAACAACTCATCTGGGCAGATTCATCGAATCTCACGGCTTCCAGTATTCCACTCTCTCTCTCTCTCTCTGCCCCCATGTAGTCTCGTATTACTGACTATCTCTCTAGCACTTGGCTGTCTCACTTGGAACTCCCTCCCTGTCTACATTCATTCTGCTCACTCTCGCCCTTCCAACTAGGGTTGCCACCTATGCAAATGTTTAATGGGCACTTATGAAAAATACATGTTGCAGGGCCTGCATTGGCACCTTAGGCAACATGTATTTTTCATAAGTGCTCTTTAAAAATGTTCATAGGTGGCAAGCCTACCCCAACCTAAGTCCCTCCTAAAAACCTACTTCTTCTGTCAGGATTTCCCTAGCTCCTCATCCCCATTGACTCATCACTGAAGCCTCCTCTTATTTTATTTATTTATTTATAAATCTTCCCTCCTGCACTCAGAATCCTCCTCTTCCATGTAACTAAGTTAAACACAGGCACCTGCAACTTCATGAATGTATCTTTGTCTCTCCCTATGTTCCACTCTCCCCTATCTCCCCTCCCTGGTCTTTCTTAGATTGGAAGCCCCTTGGGGCAGGGATCTGTCTCTAACAACTGATCGTACAGCGCCAGGTACATTGCTAGTGCTATATTAATCATAACCATCTCAAAAAGCTTCCCGGTAGCAGAAAGATAACTGGCTATCGAGCATCTTGTCTTCATAGAGCACAGTGTCTTGTACAGCAAGTCCTACTCAAAGCAACAAGGCACAAGGGTTCAGCTAAGCGAATGATAAGACTGGACAAGTACAACACAACAGCTCACTCTGGTCACAGGTTTTTGCAGATTCAAACCCACAACTTACACGTTCCTCCACTGCTGTGCTTTTATTTGTAGCAAAAAGCCACTGTTTCCCACAAATCCAACAAACCAACAACTCTCGTTTCATGCTGAAATTCTTTACCTGCCAGGCCTCCGTCCTTCACTGGCGTACCTCAAGCAGTATAATCAGGGCCCAGAGCAGTTGGGCAGAAATATGTATTTTTTTATGTTTTTATATTGTACACCGCCCCGAGCTGCCTTTGGCAGGAGGGGGCAGGATAAGAAATCTTTATTAATAATAATAATAATAATAATAATGTTTATTCCAGGATCAAGTAGCCAGGAATCAGTCTAGTCAGTAACAAACCAAGAGGGACAGCTCTTGTTTTGCTCACTGGATAACAGGTGAAGAGACTAGGGTGGCCAGATATGCAAATTTTAGATGACACTTATGAGAAATACAGGTTGCAGGGCTGCACTGGCTCCAATGCAGTCCTGAAACCAGTATTTCTCATAAGTGTCCTCGAAAATTTGCATAGCTGGCCACCCTATAAGAGACTGAAGCAGGGAAGTCAGCCCCATAAAGGCCGGGGCCAGGGGGAAAGCCAAGACAGAAGCATGCAAGGCAGGGAATGTGGATAGGCAAGCAAGATCTATCGGCTTGCTCAGACCAGAACCTTGCCGATGCCCCAGAAGTTATAGCCTGACCGAGCCAATCAGAGACTGAGACGTCCCATGTTAGGCGGGGATTCCAAAAACAGAGCAGTGTGGGACTGTAGCGGCAAGGCTTCAGATTCCAGCCAGCCACTTCAGTGGCATCATGTGAACAAGGCCTCTTGACATTGCCTCCGCCCTGGTGGTCTCCCTTTCTGAACTCCCTAGTCAGCCGTGAGGCTAATTGGTTGCAGTTGCTCATCCCCCTGGCCCTTTGCCATCCATACCCTGCAACTACTTATGATGAGTTACCAACCGGAGCCTCACTCTGCAAGCACTTTGGATTCTATCTCCTGTTACAATGAGATTTTCCATAGCAGCTAAATGGCTTAAGAACTCAAATCTCGTTAGGTTTTCCGAAGTACCCAAGAAAGGAAGTACAAAATTCCACTGAGAATCAATGGGGTTAAAGCAGGATCTCCAAGTGGGTAACGCTTAACTCGGGCTCAAATCCCATTCACGTCTATGGAGCATACCCCCACGCTAAGTATTAGCACTAGCACGATTTGCTTAGAGACAGCAGCAGGTGCAATCCTCCATCATAAACGTCCGTGTGAGTCTTACCATTTATTTCAGCGGGTGGAGGATTGTATCTATAGTCTCCTAACTTGAATGATGGGATAGCAAGCCCAGTAGAAGTGAACAGGATTCACCCACATGCTAACTGCTTTCACATGATCATCCTAGAAGAGGATTGCACTGTTACCATTTTTACCCCAACTCCCATTGCGTACGAAATCGCATTGGGTGGGCATCTTTAGATGGACACCTCCGCCCATCCCCAATCTATATAAAGGCAGCCACCTTGGGGTGAGGCCAAGCAGGAGCCGCCTGCTCCAGGTCAGCTCCACTCGCAGTGCTCCAGAACATCCCAAGCGGAGCAGACTGCCCAAACCTGTTCAATTGTCTGTGTTGTTCGCCGCCCCAAGCTGCCTTTGGGCAGGAGGGGCGGGATACAAGTTTGAAATAAATAAAAATTAAAATATTAAAAAAACCAGGAGCACCAGTCAGGGGTGGAGCAGCAATCAGTCTACTCGCAAACGGGCCGCTGCAGCTCCCACTTCCAGCCCCAGCATCAGCAACAGAGCTGTGGGCAGCAGCCTAGAGTGGCTGGCAATCCACCCGCAGCTCTATGGTGCGGGGCAGGGGACACGACACGGGCAGATTGTGGGACACCACTGCGGCCGCCGTAGCAGACCCGGGGTTTCCCCCACCCCCAGATCCCATCTAAATACATCCGTTAATAGCCTGCCCTTTGAACACACTATGCAGCAACCTCTCAAACTCAGTCTCTTCTCCTGCCAGGAGCATCATTTTGGAGCTCGTTTGGTTTTAAATATACTCTGGACGAACAATTTCTTTGCCATATTCCAGCCCAACACAAATTAGAGCATCGGAAATAAAAGATCATGAGAAATGGGCTTAATTACAAAAATGCTGACCCCAGTGTGCGACCATTCAACCACGAGCTGCTCCAATACATCATAAAATTAAGAAGGCCCCTATTTAGTGGCACCCAGCAGCAAGATAATAATAGTAAATAAAAAATCCATCACCTAAATTGAACCTGGTGTAATGCACACTTGACATAACCGAGATTAATTCCCCTAATCCATCATTGGTTGGTGCTGCATCCCCAAACCATGTGCATTATCGGCAAATGCTCTGACATCTGAACCTATTTTCAAAACAGCACTGAATGCCTTTCAAATAAAAGAAAGTGCACGGGCTCTTGAAAATGGCTAAGATGGTTCTGCTCCACGTGGCCCCGAGCAGAGCCAGTAAGTGATGGCTGTTGCTGAGGTGGACCTACAGCATAGATAAAAGAAAGTTTACCTGTGCCTCAGAAGCCAGGTTCAGATTGAAGTTACTAAAATCCATTGAATTAAATCGAAGTAATGGCTTCACTTTGGTAGCGTTCAGACAGTGTAAACTGAAGTAACTACTTCAATCAATCTCTCCCTTAGCTAACACATAATGGACACTGAACTGCAGTCACCACCATCACACTGATAAGTGTTTCCATGAATAGTTACTTAGAAAGAAACCCAGGAGAAGTACGTGCTCCTGATTTTTCGTAATCCTGAATAATGTCAGTTTAGTGCTCTGTTTGTGTGAACGCTTCAGGAGAAATACCAGCAGCCAGAAGCAGCTGGCACCAGCAGAAAGGTAGAATCATAGGATCTTAGAGTTGGAAGGTACATCAGAGGTCATCTAATCCAACCCCCCGTAGCTGAAGAGGAAAGGGAGACATGCACAGAAGACAGGGTGAGAACAGACACACAGCAGCTCCAGATTTGCCCACAGATGCCCCCGTCACCTCCGGGTTTACTGGTCTGTGTGAAGGGCACCTGCCACATGCTCAACACAGAGCAGACAGGGGCTTCTCTGGGGCAGGTAAGTAAGCATGTTTTGCAAGATTGCGGGGGGGGGGCCGAGCGCAGGCAGACCACAACCAAGGCACACCACTGGTCCGTATGACGCAGCCCTAAGCAGAGCCCGCAAGTGGTGGCTGCGGAGGTGCCCACAGAGCAGGTCTGGGCTCCGGCAGGCTCCTTGTCCTTCTGAAAAATGGGTATTTTCACATGTGATGGCTTTTCAGCCACCACGCTTAAATCCTGTCCAGGGTGAGAGTCCTCACCCCAGGCAGGAGCATGCCCCGCTGCTGAACAAATGTTCCGACGACCGGCAGTGAGGAGAGGGTGGGGGATGTGCGGATGCGAGTCCACATGGCCCTACCTCCCACACTGCTTAGCGCGGCCCTGCTTCCACCCTGGCGGATGGGTGCAGCAGCCTATGAGACTGCTGCGCCTGCCCAGAACTGCTCCGGCCACCAGCCAAGGTTAGGTAGAGCAGGCCATCAGACGTGATGGCAAGCTCTAAGCTTCCCCAGACCGTGGCAGGGCTAAACCCAGGGAGCCCAACGCACATCCTGGATTTAGACCTGCCACAGTCCAGGGTGTACTCTGCTCCCACCCGGGGTTAACATCTGGCAGGCGGGAGCAGACGTGACACCACCGCTGGTGGCCACACTAGGGTAAGCGTGGCCACGGGCGGTGGTGTCAGGTTTGAAAATACCCATAGTGAGAGGACAAAAAGGGGTAATCATTGAGTGGTTGCACACATGCATACACACAGAGTGATGGCATAAACCTTAATCCAGGTTAAAAAGCACATGTGTTTTGTATGTAATTCTATCAATAACAGATGATAGCAATAGCAAATAGCAAAACACCTCTGTCAGATATTAAATATTTAGTGCCCGGGGGCTGGGGAGAAGAGATCCTATGTAACTGCCCTGAAGCCAATAGCACAGGCAGATCAGATAAGAACCACACTGAGCCAGCACTACTCTCGGTCTTAGGTCCCCAATCTGTAAAGTGGGGGCAATAGTATTGATTGACCTACCTATCCCACAGGGATGTTGTGAGGCATACCGGGATACTGATTACAGTGGGCGTTGAGCTGGCTGTTTGCACTGTAGATTGGGGCAGAATTCCCTGTTTCAGCCATCCAAGGCACAGCAGAGCCACTCCCCCTCCACGCCACCCCCACGCCGACACACACACACCCCTCCACCACTTGCTAGCAGCAATTCAGTGTCTGACAGGGGAGAAACTTAGGGGGGATTCAGACGTTCTGATTTGTGCGATTTTTTTAAAAAAACGAATGTTTCATGCCTGTCTGAACACTTAAATTCGATTAAATGGAGTCAATATCACACTAAAGCAATGCGTGTTGAAAAGCTACTCAAACCTACCTTTTTGCTGTCCGTTTTCAATAAATCCGCACTTAACAGCAGTGTGAAAGCAACATCGTACTGGTTTTAACTAGTGTGTAATCTTTTCTGATGTGAATGCAACCGTGCTTCCAAGTGCGCTGTTTTACTCCTGCCCCTACCGGAAGCAGTGAGACCAGCTGGAGCCCTGTAGTTGCCTCGCTGGGTGCAGGCTGCAGCCAGCTTCTCCCCAAAAAAGTTCTTCCCCTCCATGTTTCCCCTCCATGCTTCTCCCCAAAAAAGTTCTTCCCTCCAAGGGACTTTCAATCATCTGCCTCTGCCTCTACCGTAGTGCTGCAGCAGTAGCAGCAGCGGGATACCGGAAAGAAACCAGGGAGAGAATGCGAGGGGCTTCTTTCCAGCAGCCTCAGGCTCTCCCTCTTTACTCCCTGATTCTACAAAGTAGCAACCTTTGCTACAAAGGTTGTAGCAAAGGTTGTTGCAAAGTTTGCAAAGTTGCAGCAAAGGTTGTAGCAAAGTTGTACTTTGCTACAAAGTAGCAACCTTCTGGCTCCCCACAGGCCACTTCCTGTAACTGAACCGTACTGAGCAGCCGGGTAAGCACGCACTACAAGAAGGTCTGAATGCATTATTTCGCTGTACTTAAAATCGGTATGGCATGCATGTGAATGCAACAGGACTTGTTAACAGCGAACTATTGAGAACCAGTTTTTAAAAATCCAGATAATTGCTGCACGTGTGAATTCGCCCTTAGCAGTGAAACGGACTAAAAACCAAGTGTTGGTCAGTTTCTACTCAGTTTCACTACTCCGATTCATACCCTTGGAGACCTGTTCCTGGAATCTTCCCCGACTGGCTATTATTCGTGCTCAGTTATCACCTGCTGTTTAGGGATTCCACCACTATGCTTTAAATCAGAGGGCCTTTGCTGTGGCGGGCCCCGCAGTGTGGAAGTTGCTCCCTCCAGATGTCCATCTTAGTTCCTTCTGCCCCACCTTTAAAAAATGCTTGACAACTTTTTTTTTTTACTTTTTTTTTTAATTGCAGGTGCTTTTAGAGAATCTGCTGGTTCCCTTTAATGTATTTTTACTCCCCATTTAGTTTCACCTTTTAAACTGTTTTAAATGTATTTTAGGTTGTTTGATCATAGGGTTGCACCAAATATTCATTTATTTATTTATTTATTTATTTATTTAAAAAAAGAAGAAGAAAAAAGCTGGCCATGCTCAGGGCCGAACGGCCCCTTCTGAGCATGCTCACATCTTTCCAAGATGGCACCCACAGCGTGCCAACGCTGCCAGCGCCATCTTGAAAAGGTCTGAACATGCTCAAACGGGGCCATTCAACCCTTCTGAGCATGCCCAATTTGTTTTTCTTTTTTTAAACTTGCCCAGCCCCGGCAGTAGCCACGCGTCACCAAACCCCCTCAGGAGAATACTCTACCCCGAGCCCCCGCTAGGCTCCCATGCCCTTATGCACCCCACACCTGAGCCCGCACCCCTTCCTTACCTAACCCCTGCTGGCCTAGTCTCTTCCTGGCCAGTGGGGGCCGGAGAAGGGGGAGCAGGGTTGCACCTGCACTCGGCCGAGGTTTTCCGAGGACCTAGGTTTAGGAGTCCCCATCCTCGGAACTTTGGACCTCGGAAAATCAAGGCAAATACATTGGCCTCTGTGTTTTCTGAGGAAAACCGAGGACCAAGTTGCAGCACTGTTTGATTGTACTGATTTTCTGAAGCACCCAACATAAACATTTTTATTCATTATTCGTTCAGTTCACCACCTTAGGCTACCACTTCCCTCGCCTAGTGGTAAGGCTGGGCCTACCCCTGCCATATCTTTCTCCCCCACTGTTAACTAGAGCTGCCCTATATAACATTTTCTTATTCCAAGAGCTTTCTGCAAGAACTTATGTTGATCAATGCCCAGGCATTGATACACTCCTTCGCAGGGATTTTCCAGAAGGAAAGTATTTTCTAACCACACACCTCTTGTCACCTTCCACCCCACATTGGAACCTATATGTGGCATCAAGCAGCTACAACCTATACTTGCTGGGGACAAGATCCTAAGAGAAATCTTTCCTGAGTCACCTCTTCTGTCCTTCAAATATCCCCCCAAACCTCTCACAACTGATTATCTGAATATCTGGAGCAAACTCCCTGCCACCCAGGACAGCCCAACCTCAACAGGAACAAGGCCCTACCAGAACAGCAGGTGCAAAACTTGTCAACACATTTCTACCACAACCACTGTGAACACCCCCCATGGAAAACCATTCAAAAATACAAGGGAACTACACCTACAGATCCCAAAATGTAGTGTATTTCATTCAGTGCATGAAATGCCCCCATGGAAACTATGGTGGTGAAACCCAGCAACCCTTAAATGAACTCGCATAGAAATAGGATTGTGAGCACAAACAAGGACTCTACAGTGGGCAGTCCCTTCTCCCAGAATGGCCACTCCTTCTCCTGTCTCTCAGTCCTCATCCTCAAAAGGAAACCTACACAATACCTTCAAAAGACAGGCCTTCATAACTTTATTAGGTATCAAAAATAATGGACTCTGAGACTGTAACAGGGAGCAGCCTAATGAGGCTGTTTTCCCTTTAAGAGGACGAGTGCCAGCCTGGAGACTGGGCAGGCTCGGCAATGCTGAAGAGTGGGATCTGACAGCTGAGTATGGACTTGGTGAGGCCAGCCCTGTAGAGACAGTAAAATCCAGGAGATATACAAGGGAGAGTGGGGCAGGACACAGGCCCTTTAAAAACTGGCAATCTGGAGGGATGGCCATGCCCACTCTGCTCATATAAGAAGAGGGAAGCCAGAGAGCGCTTCAGTCCATGCCTGGCTGTCTTGGAGAGAGGAACACTGCTAGAGCTGGCTGCTGAGGACTGCTGACCAGGGTCCTGAACCCAGACTGGACTGCATGGAGAAGCTTGCTGCTTGGAGAACTAGACCTGGCACTTGTCCCTCTCTAAGGCATGTATCCTGGTATGCTGGCTGACTGAGGGAGTGGACCAGACCCAGGAGCCTGATCCCTGTAGCCAATCAAGAGGCTGTGACCTGGCTGAGTTGGGATTAGAGTGAGGGCTGGGGTTGCTGGAGGGCTGTGTGTGAAATAGACTCTGGATAAGCGACTGAGGAGGTGGAGAACTCTAATGATGGGTATGATGAGGCTGTATCTGATCTGGATTGTTCACCTGTGAGGGAGCTACGTATACATGAGCTGTGAGGTGATGAACACTGAGAACTATGGCTAAAACTGTGTTGAATAAAGGACACTTGAGCGAATTCCCTGTAAGAAGTTATTTATTGGGGTCTGATCCTGCAGGGACTTAACCACCACCACCACCACCACCCTGGAACTATACCATGCTACAGAGACCTAAGCTTTTCAAGCCATTACACAAATCTGTAGTAACTGACATACTGTCGGCTGTAGACTCAACCTTTGTGTTACTGCTTTGAACTTGGGCCGTTTTTAGACGATCGCGGAGGCGCCCGCGTTTGTTTTTCAACACTACCGGGAGGCGGGTTTACACGTGACACCGCCGCCGATTATGCGCATGTGTGGGCGCCGCGCATCCATTTCCAGCCGCAAGCTGAGCGGGTCGCCGATCGAGGGTGGACATACTCGGCCGGAAATGGATGCGCGTCACCCACACATGTGCATAATTGGCAGCGGTGTCACGTGTAAACCCGCCTCCTGGTAGTGTTGAAAAACAAGCACGGGCGCCGCTGCGATCGTCTAAAAATGGCCCCAGTTCCTTTCATATGTGTATTCTCTTAACCGGATGCTTCTTACTATACCCCCCAACCCATATGTTTGCTTTAGCCTCATTCTCTGTGTTTACCACTACCTAGTGTTTCTTCGTCTCCTACATTAATATATATATATATATATATATATATATATATATATATATATATATATATATATATGGCGTCTCTCTCTCCCACCCTATCTAAGCACCCCCCTCAGTTACCTTGTCTTATCCACTCCCACCCATCTCATTCAGTGCCTCCTCATATCTGTCCTACACTTGCTCAGTTTATGTATTGCTGACTTACAGGGCTACATGCCTGAGGAAGGGCTCTGTGTGGCCTGGAAGCTTGCACAATCTCACCAATGGAAGCTAGTCCAGTAAAAGATCCCATCTGAACTACTTTGTCTCCATCTCCTACATGTGGGACCAACATGGCAACCACACTGGTCACTTTCAGACATTTCCCCCCGGCGCATAGTCTGGCTGCGGGGCAGTGTGGGGCGGGAATGCGCAGCCAGAATATGTTTGGGAATTAGCCGGTCTGAAAGGCCCCCCAATGCGGCTTTGCTGGCAGGGATGCAGAGCAGGAAATCGAGCCCTGCGTCCATGCGCATGTCTGCCGGCAAAGCCATGCGGGGGTGGGGGGGTTCGGACCGGCCGATCCCCACGCATATTCTGGTTGCGCATCCCTCCCGCAGCCAGCATATGCAGGGGGGGCATGTCTGAAAGTGGCCACTGTCTCTAGACACGCTATCCTAAGCAACCTTGGAAACCTTACCCCATAACTTCTAAGGTTTCCTAGATACTTCACCCAGGAAAGATGGGAGAGGACAATGAAGGACACGTCTCAAGGAGATACATGTTGACCCTCATAAAAATAACCACCACTTCTCTGTTTAGGGCCTCCTCAAGATTAGCAGCCCTCCTCCATTAATAGATGCAGCCTTACTTTGCGAGCCAGAGGAAAAAGAAATTAACTTTAATAGTAGGCACCCCTCACATTGAAGCTACCTTGGATTTCAAGCTCGAGGGGAAGCAATTAAATCTGAGAGGCTGCAGCTTCTAAATGAAGGGGTATATAGCACAGCAGAGTGCTACACTGACAGCTCCTTACACAGCAGTCACACGGCTACAGAGTTTGAGAGATTCATTGCTGTATATTGTGCTATTGGTTTATAAAAGGCATCTGGTTACCTTTCCAAGTTGGGAAAGGTGAAATCTTTATCAGCGATAGTATTTTACATTTTGATATTAAACAAACAAAATGAATGCATTGGACTTGGTATTTCCTTCTCAATAAGCTTCCCTCTACCTGAATGCATTCAGCACAAGCCCCTTGTCTTTACCTTCAAGGTTCTCCATGGCCTTGTTCCCTGCACAAAGTTGTTTTCTACCACATTTCCACCTGAGAGCTTTGCTCTTCCTCTGCCACCACCCTTATTTGGCCCCAAGTCTCCTTGTATTCACACTGCCCTCTATGTTGAACTACATCCCTGAATGCATCCACACTGCTCCTTCCCTTCCAACCTTCAGATTCCTCCCAAAAACCTACTTTTCCCATCAGGCTTTCTCTAGCTCTTCATCCCTGAAGACTAGGGATAGGAAATGTTTTTGAAAATCTGGAGCGGTTCAGTATTGGACCTACCCGAGTTCAATTTGGATTTTAAATCGTATTAATCGGACTCAGTATTGATTCCAAGAAATACAGTCTTAATCTGTCTCCCCCAGACAAGGGTTCAGGGGAGGCAGAGTTGGGGGTAGAAGGGGTGGGGAGAGCGGGCAGTTTACTTACTTTTTTTTCCCCTAGGCTCCAGTGGCGCCCAGCGTAGCCTTCTCAGGGATGTACTGGGAAGAAATTAACCCCCAAAAGCACACACATGTGCAAAATGGCCAATATGGCTGTTCTGAGCATGCGCAGCCATTTTCCAAGATGGCACTGGGCAATGTCGGTGCCATTTTGGAAAATGGCACCCAGACCGGATGCCATTTTCCAAAATGGTGTCGCGGGTCACCAAAGCCTAGGAAAATAAGCAAGCGAACTACCCACCCTCCCCAGCTCTGCGTGGCCCCTCTACCCCCGGCTCCGCATCCCCTGGACCCCTGCCTGGTACCCAACTCCCTTGGAATCTTGCCCACCCACCCCAGCAGTGCTGCTGAAGCAGGCGCTGGAGCAGGCACCAGACAGGGGCCCGGGGGAGGGAGAGCTGCTGGCAGAATGGGTACTTTGGAAGGAGCTTTAGCCTTCCTGGGGGATCCGATAGGAACATCAGATCCCCCTTCATCAAACTGGATCAATACGATTTTCCTGATTTGTCCCCAAATCAGGCAAATCCTATTGATTAGATATCCATCTTCCCATCCCTACTGCAGACTGGTCACCGATTCTTCTTCCATCCTTTCATTCAGCATTCCCTTCTCCCTAGGGACTGGTGTTCGCTACATCTTCCCCACTAACAGCTATGGGGGGGGGGGGGACCAGCAAACATGGGTCCCTGCCTGTAACTAAGGGCACCTTCCCACCTTACTTACTGTGCATGATTTACCTCCAGGAAAGAGTCCAGAAGACAAAGCATGCCCAGGGTTTGTAATGTGGGACACACACACCCCACCCCCGCACACATTTTTACCGGCAATCCTGTAGGGGATTGCAGAGCTGGATTTCCCATCTCTGCAATCCCCCGTGAGATTGTTAGCAAAAATGTGCAGCAGGAAGGTGGTCCCACGTTACAAACCCTGCATATGCTTTGCCTTCCGGACTCTTTCCTGAAGGCAAATTGTGCACAGTAAGTAACGTGGGAAAGTGCCCTAAACTAAACATGTGCACCAGTGACTTTTCAACTTCATAAATGTATCCCTCTCTCCCCTTTATGTTCTTCTCTCCCCTCTCTTTCCTAGCTTATAAATCATGTTGGGCATGGTGGACCAGTCTCTAAAATTATACAGCACCAGGTACATTGCTATCACTATATAAATAATTACATACAAATAATTTAGTCACCCAACTAAAGAGTCAAGATGCTAGGATCCAAATCATAGTCCAGACCCTGAGAGAAGTGACTACTATGTGTCTCCTACAGAAGAGGAGAGATAGTGACAGGGAAACATTTTCTATACCAATATTCCAAACATGAGCAAATGGGGGGGTTTTATATCATAATATTTCTTCAAATTATCTGAGATCTCAGGAGATCTCTCATCCAAATGCAATGAGGAAAAAACTTTGTTTTCATCATTGAGAGAAACAGCAGAGACAGACTCAAACTATGTACTTGCTCAGTCATGCAGCTAGAGCATGTGACCCTAACCTGGGTGTAATAGGACAGTTGCGGTGTGTATCTAGCTTTAAGAGTGTTGCATGACAATCAACTAAAAAAATAGACAGATGCCAAGAGAGCATGCAACTCCACGCAGGAGCCGAGTTGAATCTACAATAAAGCATAATCCAGAAACTTGTCTTACTCTTTCAGATACTCGAGTGGTCTGTCTTGTTCCTTATCCATTGGACATACTCGCCTAGCTTGTCGCGCCAACAAAGCGTTATTGAACTGAACTGAATTTATGGTCGTGCAATTTTCTATTATTGCCCAGACGCCATCAGAAACACCAATTGTCCCTTGTGTTAGCCAAGGTCACGGCTGAACTCTGCTCTCCTGCCTCACCATGCCATGTTTTAACCACAAGAACATCCTTTCTCCCCTCTCCCCTAATCTCAGCAGCCCCAATGTCACCTTGGAGAACGTCATGATAGATTGTGAGGGGGCTTAGAGGGCAAAATCCTCTTATTCTCGTCCATGAATGCAACCATTTCCCCTCCAGCCCCTACCCCCTCGCATCCCCAGCTCAGACAACTGGCATTTCACTCGGGGAGCAAAAATCTGGTGTGGCTTGTGCATGCAGCTAGTGCACCAGGGTCTGTTTTTTGTTTAAATAGCTGTGAAAAGCACTGTGTGTGTTTTACCCAGAGATATATTACACTTGATTAGGTGGTGCGCTGGAGCGCGAATGGTACAACAGGAGACGGACGTGCTTAACTAGCGGTTTCAGCCCACTCTCTGGTATCAGGAGGTCAAGGGAAAGATTAACTGTATCTGACTGACGTGTCAAAACACTCAATTGGAGCATTTATAAAGCCAACAGAACTAGTCGCTTCAGCTGGCACAGCAGATTTATTTCTCCTCAGTGCAGTTCCCTCCAAACACACACACACACACTATGGCAGTTGGCACAGGCCTTGTTTGCTTTCTGCTCCTTCCAAAGGGCAGCATGAGACAAGGCTTCCAGATGACCGTCTGTGGGCAAATTAGACAGATTTAGAAAGCTTCTCTCCTCGCTGTTGTCATTCACTGACTCTGGCATGTGGAGGGAAATCAGGCAGATCTGGCCTCTGCAGCTGTCACTAGGAGGGCACAAGGCAATACAAATTTGTTCCAACTGCACCATTTTCAAAGTGCTCTCTTGTTGCAGGATTGTGGCACGGCTGATTATTCATCCCCATCCTACTTTCTGCTTGAATTGTGTCAGAGGGACCTGGCTCCACTTACAGATTCCCTAGACAACTTGTTTATTCTCTCGATGCCGGGGGCAGGGTGGGAGTATTTTCTAAATTAGTAAAAAGCACCATGGGCTGAATTAAAAGCTGAGGAAGGGAGTGCTTAAGGTATGCGCTCAGGACGAAGGAAGAAAGGGAAGGGTTGCATCATGCATCTGTGACATGACTCCATCCTGTATCCCTGAGCTCCCTTCCCCTATAGTCACTCTTCAGTGCTTAAGGGTCGGTACTGGATCCCTGGGCCAGATCCAGGAATTGGAAAGGGACCAAATAAAAAGACAACCATGGGACAAATTTGGCCTTTGGGGTGGAGGTTTCGCACCCCTGTTTTATGCCTTTGCTCTCTTTCTGTAAATTGACCATTTGAAACCTCCCTTATCTCACAGGAGCTTGTGAAGGTAACAAGAGTCACCCATGATTGTGGTGTTAGCACAGACTAGTGAGGAGACACATGAGATCTTAGATCGGTGCATCTCCAAGGTTTTGCCTATGCAGACGTTTGACAGAAATAGGGGCACTTCATGCCACCCCTACTTTGCATAAATTTGCATGTAATGATGAAAATTTGTAATAGCCCACTGACTAGCTTTGGGGCAAATCAGGGGGGAGGGGAGAGATGTCTGTGTGAGAGGCTCTTCTACCAGGGTAGGGTCCCCAAGGGGCAAGTATTGCCAGGATCCAGCCCACCTAGAACCACAAGGGAACCTCACTTTAAAGGTCCTCTTTTTTTGGATACGTGCTCTGTCCTTCTTGAATACAACACTATATACAGTTCATGCCCCAAGTGGGGTTCAGAGTGCCTCTTCTTTATTCTGCACCTGGCTAGGCCCAGACTCTCCTGCCCAGGTTCCCAAACCCCACAATCCCTCCTGGGCAAGCACTAGCCTCTCCTGTAGCCAGGCTTCAGCTCCAAGCCCTTGAGGGGTGCTGGCTCCCAGGTCCCCTCTTGCTGGCCCTCTTGCCACCAGCCTTGGGAAGAGCCCTGCCTGGCTGCTCGGTCTTCTCCAACACTCCCTTCTTCCCCATCTGGGTTCAGCTCAGGCATCTTAAGATGTGGGCTGACTTGACCACACCCAGGCCCAGCTGGCCCCATAGCCATTCAGGCTGTTCCCACTGGCTCTCAAGGTTGCGCAGCTGTAGCCTGATGCAGCCCCTTCCTTTCTTAGGGATCAGGCCTGCATCTCCCTTTAGCGCCGACAAAGGCGCAATCCCCTGTTACCACATCTGCCTGCCTTTCTGGCCAGTGCTACTTTCTGAAAGGGCCAGGCTCTCTCCAGTAGCGTGTCCCTGCCATAACTCTGTGTACACACGTTTGTACATGCGGGAGGGACTGTGATTTTTTCGAGTTAAAATGCCACCTGGTAAAGTCAAAATTCTCAAATGGGCACATTGACGTTGACTCTAAAGCAACGGTGGGAAACCTTTTCCATCCCAGGGCCACTTTGAAAACTAGTACAAGCTTTGAAGGTCACATAGAAGATGGGGGCAGGAGCACGCTCAGGAAAAGAAGGATTCAGATCATGAATCTGTGCTATGGATCCAACCCTTATCCTTGTGTGCACGCCCTCATCTCTGCTCCCTTTCCTTGAGCTCAGGCTACTTTTCCGCAAGCTGCTTTTGGCGCCATGGGAGCATGTGCTATTCAAATCTAGCGCAGCTCCCGTCTCGTGGGAAAGGAGGAAGTGCGGCGCTCCTACCGGGAAATTCACCCATCAGACAGGGTGGGATTTCACCCTGCCCTGGTTGGCTTTCCAGGGCAGAAGGAAGGCAAAACACTGCCTCTGCAAGCTCTTTCTGTTATCAGTCACTGTTTTCAGTAATCACAGCTCCAGGACTCCTGCCACCACAACTTCCATCCCAGGCTGAAGCTCAGCACAGTAGTCCAGGAGCAACAATTCAAGACAGTTGTGCATTTCCCTGAAGCAATCAAAAGGTGACCACTTTTGGAGACAGGATACTGGGCTAGATGAACCATTGCTCTGATCCAGTCTGGTACTTATGCCCTTATCCAAACAGCAGAGGCTATATTAGCTTGGCTGGCATGGGCACTCTGCAAGTCTTTGGTGGATGCTAACCACCTGTTCACCTACGCATATGTGTACGGGCCAAACCCCAGGGCCCGTGGCCCCCAAATTGCCTCACAGTATATGCTGTTGCAAATCCCTTCTTTCTTGATTCACCATCCCACTCTCAGTGGCACCCACTGAAAAGAGTCCTCTGTTTATTCAAAGTCCAGACTCACGGCTGCCTCAGAGCGCTCAAGCGCCGCGCCTGTCAGTCTCTTTAAGCCACGCACAGCGCTCTCCATGCGCACACCAGCTTCACTCCTCCGATGCCTCTTACCAGCCGTTCCTGAAGCCGCTCTCTATCAGCTGCCGCCTCGCTGCCATCCAGCCGTCCCTGGAACCTCGCTCCAGTGACCATTTCTGCTTTTCTCTCCCAGCTGCTCTCTGCAGCATCTCCGCAGTCCTTCAAGTTGCATCTGACCAGCAGCCTCAGGTCAGGCTTGCTAGCCCCAATACCTTCCTCTAGGACCTCTGAGTCCTTCCGGGTGTTCTAATCATGACCCGCTCTAACGGGCGGCTCCATTTAATTACCCTACCACAGCCTCCACCGGCAGGTAGGGTCACATCTCCTTAATGGGCCAGAGCTCATATTAGTGCCCTGGACCAGGACGGACTCCATCTACCCGGTTACAGCATACATTCAATCTAGGGCCCCCAGGCTTATAGGCCCTAGCACAGCTGCACCCTTGCCACCCAGCTCAAAGCCCAACATGTTGGCTGGGGTCAGGGGGCCCCTCGGAGGGGGGTAGCTCAGACAGAAACAGCACCTGCAGGAGATGATCCAGCAGCATCAGATCCCACAACCTACCCAGATCATTTCACTCAGCATCCACGTTCCTCAGAGCAACCTTCTTCCCACGTCTTCTAACAAAGAGAAGAGCAAATTGGCCAGGAGGAGCCTGTGCAGCTACCGTCCTCAAAAACCATTTTGTCCCGAGCAAACTTTTTAAAATGTAAACAAGCCCTTAGTTATTCTGGATGAGACAAGGCCAAGAGTGTTACACCAGTGATGTCAGGACCCTGGCCTTGAGCTGGTATCCTTGGGAGCCCTGAGCACAGGGGCTGGCACCTCTGCACCATCAAGGTGCTTTGGCCAGGGCCCAGGGCTTGTAGTGATGGCTTTACACCCCCTTGGTCAGGCCACACACCCCCTCAGCCTTGCTCCACGCCTCCAGCTTCCGGATTGGTTGTTGGCCTGTATATAAGCCCAGTCATCAGCCACAGGAAGCTGCGTGGATCACTCAATCCTTTGGTTCCCTTGGGGATGTGCCCTGCATCAGGCTGGCTTCTTGACTTGTGCTCTGTTTCCTGACCTGGCTTGTTTTGTCCTCTTGGATGGGCTTGGCTTTGCTTTGCTTGAACTCTGTTTGGGACCTGTCTGAATCTGCTTTTGTTTGTTCTGTCTGTTGCCAGTCCATTTTGAATTCCTGTTTACTGTCTGGTTTTGCCTGCCTGATTCACTGCCCACCTCATGTCTGTTGGTTCTCCACTTCCTGTGGTTCATGTGTTAGCGCAAAGTCTGCCTTGAACCCTGCATCCCCTGGACCCTTGCAGACCCGATCCTGCACAATGCATTGATCCTGCACTAACTCTCCATTCCCCAGCCTGCACTCCTGACAGGTGCAAGAAGATTGGCAGCATTTAGATCATAAGAATGCTTCTGGATAGAGACAGTCTGCATGACACAGGACACCTTATCACCCCCAAACAAACGCTTCTGAGCAGCAAGTTCTACATTTAAACCATGTTCAGCAGAGCCCTAGCTTGTAGGTTTCCCTTTAGAAGAAACTGCAACACATAGGTGCAGAGAAGCATTTCAAAGGATCTCAATGAAATCTCTCAACTTGCAGGGCCTTGAGGCACATGTGCTGGAACAACAGCTGAAATCCAATTACCGTGGAATATTCCAAAGTGCATTTCCATATGTAATTTGTTCGTCTGTTTAAACATGCAAAGTGATTTTCTCACACTCTCTCTCTCGTTCGGTACACAGGAGGCTCGTGGGAAATGGATCACGCTACAATTGTGCAATAATAACTATTACTTGCATGGAATTTCTGTAGCTCTCTTCTTTGCTGGAAGAGGGGAAGGCAGTCTTGGGCACCGCAGAAATTCTGCAGGGCCTCAGCCGCCTCTCCTATTTCTTGAGTCAACAAAATAACAACCCAGTTGATCGGACGTTCATGCTGCCGTTCAAAATTCTCATTATTGTCCAGCCTCTGCCTGATGTGAACCACAAAGACATAAGAAGCCTAGAAGTGTTTTCTCTTCCAACATCCTGTTTATTGATTTAGTAAAAACAACAACAAAAACAACCCTAACAGAGATGTAGGCTGCGGAGACAGGGAGTAATGTAATTTCTTGAGCTGCTGTCATTCAAAATTACCCAAGCTGAAGGTCACAGCCACGAGGGGAAGCGGGGGCAACTGTGAAGCATTAAAGCAATCAGACCTCCAACATACAGGGCGTTTTCAGACAAGACACTCCCCCCCCCCCCCCACCTCCCACCCACTATACATGTTACGGGGCACCCATAGGGCAACACTGCAACATGTATAATGGGTGGGTGGGGGAGAGTGTCTTCTCTAAAAATGCCCATAGTTGCCCCACTCCCTGGCCCAGAAGTCCCCAACAACACTGAAATCATTTGAAAGCTAAACTCCAAGGTTTGAAACTTTAAGAGTTTATTGCTGTGGAAGGGTTTACTATTCCAGAGTTTGCATGCTCCCTCAATTCTATTTGCAGTCTCTCTCTCGGAAAGGAGACACACATCTGCCATGATGGCCTCTCCCCAAAAGTCCCAGTAAGACAGTTTTCCCTTCCCCCAAAAAACCTTTGTCCTGCAAATTAATTCAATTAGCCAATTAGCCATTTCCCAGAGGTTCTCTTCCTTCCACTGAAGTTTACATGAAGGAGAGAAGTGCTAGAAGTTATCTGGCACTCTAAAGTTGGATGGGATCACGGGTGCTGGAAGAGAGGTGTAAGAGGGTGTGGTTGCACATCCTGGCTCCTGCCTGGCCCCACCCCTTCCAAGCATCATGATGCTCTAAAAAAGGCGACAGTCACATCAGAAAGGGGCAGGCTCTTCCACCCACTGAACACAATTCTATCCGCACCCTTGGATGGAATATGGGCATCCATTTCCCATCTGTAATAAAAATTGAAGGGAATGCATTCCCCTCCATGCCTGCTCTCATTACATCTATGAACAGAAGGAAATGAATTACATGTGCACATAGGCACACATGAGAAATTCTTGGACAGTTGAAGCTTGTGATTCCCAATCTTTTTGCCTGAGTGACCACATTTTATTTAGATTCCCAACCCACCCTTTCCTGGAAACTCAGGGTGGATAACATAAAATACAGATACAATAAATCCTTTAAAAATATATACAATATAAAACTATAAAATATAAAATTCCCTAAAAACAACTCTTCAGACTCTATCCCCATCTGCTAAATGCCTGGCCAAGTAAAGCCTTGCATGGTTATAGCCTTGTATATAATCCCAAGACAAGTAAATATCAAAACAGGATCATGACCCCCCATCCCCAGTGTCCTCACCCAGAAGTTTAGAACGGCCCAATTTAAGCACTTAGGTATTTTCCATATGAGCCAGTTGCCACGAAAAACAAAATCACTGGGTAAAAACAGAAGTGACAAAAGAGCGACGGTGACCCGGGTTGCCACCATGCCATTGACACAGCCGGGGTCAGAGCGGGGAACTGACTACATGTGACCTCAGCTGGGAAGCTGTCCTGACCCCCCACCCCCCGCACTGCACCCAGCGCCCCACCTCCCTGCCATTACGGGCAGCCATGGTGACCAATCACAGACTGCCATGGCGGCTGGCCATGGTGGTCCCGATGGGTCAGAACATACAGTCTAGCCCTCTGTGACCCGCTTGCCCCAGACTGACCCCAGTGGGGGTGGGGGCAATAGCCCAGGCTGTGACTTCAGTACTTGGTCACATAACAGCCCAGGCTAGCTGCACAATGCATTGATCCTGCACTAACTCTGAGACTCTCAGTCTGACTAACTCTGAGACTCTCAGTCTGAGAAAACATCTGGGTGCCCGAGCACAAATGTGACAGTGACCCATGGGCCCCAGTAGGACAAAGCTTGCCAGAGTGGGTAACTGTCACGTTTGGTTTTACCCAATGGTTTCAGAGCAAGGGGGGGATTCCGAAAACTTATCCAATCCTTTTTTAAACCCCGTCCGTCATGTTATTGGCATTCACCACATCCTCTGGCAACAAGTTCCACAAGTTAATTGTTTACTGAGTGAAAAAGTACTTCCTTTTGCTAGTTTTAAATCTGCTGCCAGATTGTTTCATAGAGCTTGTCCTAGTTCTAGTATTATTTGAGAGAGTGACCCCCTATTTGTTTATTCCACACCATTCATCATTTTGTAAGCTTCTGTCATATCCCCTCTCAGTCATCTCTTGCTCCTGACCAAAGCATTCAGCTAGATACAGACAGCTGTAATGTACGCCAAGAGCCAGGAACCAGAATAGCACTGGGTTCAGTCTATGAGGTCAAAGAGGTATCAGTGTGGCTTAAATCAGTTCTCAGCCCCCCTTCAGATTTGACCAAGCACTCCTGGAGAAATCAGGCCTGGGCCATTAAAAGAGAAAAGGTCTTGGAAATCCATCACCCCTTCACTCAAAGTGTCCAGAGTTTGTTTGTTAGTTTCTTCTAAAACAAATGACCAGCATTCAAGATGGCAGGAAGCCTGCGGGCTAGCCACAATGTAAACTGGGGGGGGGGGACACGGGGGAGAATATCGGATATACCGGTATCGGCATACCAGTTTTTTTACATTGCGGCCATTTATCTCAATGGCCGCAATGTACAAAAACCGGTAAAACGCCCAATGTTAAAGATCCAGTATGCTGGTACAGGTAAATATCGGATTTATTGGATTAATCTGATACACCCAAATACCGGCAATATCGGTTCTCGGGAGAATCGGAATTCCCACCCCTAAGTAAACACGTAACCATCAGGTAAGGATTTGTAGCACATTCCAGGCTTATAAGAGAGGTACCCTCTCTTATAAGGGTGTAATTCAGAAGTCCTCTGATTCAAAGCCATCGTCTCACAAACTACAATGCAAACCCATTCCCTTCCTTCACCTTCCGCTTCGAAAGTACCACATATGCCAAAAGTAATTCACTGTTTCCCCAAAGAGTGAAATCCATTGCTAAATTCCCTCTGGATTCAGGATTGCCTCCAACTCAGAATATCTAGCACAGATCCTATGCAGAGACCCTTCTAAGAGAAAAGGGACAGCGTGCAAAAATGAAGAAGAAACTGGGGCTGGAAGGGGCTTGGACCCATCCAACTTTGATGAACCCATCCATCAAGAAAGTTGATCCAATAAAAATATTGTTTGAGCTACTTTGTGTCCAAGCAATTTAAGGCAAATTAAAGCATCTGACCTCCTATTGAGAGCTACAGTTATTGAATTATGGAGTTAATGTTGAGCAATAATTCCCTACAGGAAAGCAATTATCTCCTAAAGGATGGGATAAAGGCTTGTGTTATTAGGGACCGGCTGCATTTGCCAGCTAGGATTCAAAAGGCAGGCAAAGGCCCATGGTCAGATATTTGTTATATCATGTGCCACCGAGTCTTCCCAAGGCATTGAAGAGTAGCTGAACATTTGCCTTGGCTGTCAAACGGTTAATGGACACTGCTAGGGGAAAGGCAAGATTCATACTGTGCTGCTCTCCAATAAAGCAAGCACACATGCACACGCAGAAGCAGCCATGGTTCATTTCCCAACGCAATCACTCAGGTTCAAATGCACAGCTGTGATGAATGGCAAGCTTCCAAGTCGTAATGCACCAGAAAGCAGAACCATTGTTTGAAGAGACTGTCCCCAGAGGGGGTGGGGGTGGAACAAAAGGAACATGCATGAGGAGCCTTAAACCATGAAGGCAGCTGTAAGATCTTTTACTGTGAGGCCCAAAAGCAAGACCATCACCTAGGGTCAGAGGTGGACTAAGAATTCTTTGGCGGGGGGTGGCTACCATAGGCCACTCCGGCTACCACCTGAGGGCAGCAACTTGAAGGGCTAAACTCCCCATCCCCAGCCAGCTGTTCCGCTGCTGCTGGAAGCTCTGCGCTAGAGGGAGCAAGAGAGACACGCTCCTTCCCCCGATCCAGCGTGGAGTTTAGTGGCGGCGGCAGCAGGATCGAGGGGAATACCGCTGCTGCCACCACTCAACTCCACGCTAGATCAGGGGAAGAAGTGAAAGGGGTGCCTCTCCTACCCCTCTCTCCCTGCTGTTGGTGCTACTTCTCCTGCCCCTCCTCCCCCCCGCCGCCCCGGTCATACCATGCAGTCCAGCTCCAGGGTCTCACGGAAGGCTCCCTCAGTAAGCATGTCCAACGTGGACAGGCAGCATGGTCAGCCTTAAGCAGGACAATACAGGCCATGGCCAGGCCTTGCAGTCAGAGAGCGCCCCACAGGGAGGGAGCCCAGTCCTGCTAGCCACAGGTCACTCATTTCCTAAGCCCCCGGATGGACTATTTCTACATGGCCCTCTCCCCTCCCACAGCTCTCAGTCCCTGGGGTGGCTGCTTTCTTCCTTCCAGACCCTGTCCTCGACCCCCTTCAGGGAAGCTTGCCACCACCTGGGCTGGGGTTTGCATCTCTGCCTCCACCCTCTCCAATAGGACAATAGCACTTTAAAGAGGGCTGCCTTAGCCTGCAGGAGGTGGCAGCCTGCGGCGGCAGCCAAAGACACAGCCATTTGCGGGCCGTTCGCGGGCTGTTGAGGGGTTGATGTTTTTAGGTTGTGGGGAACATTTTTGCGGCCCCGGGTTTGTAACACGGCATTTATTGGGGGTGGATTAGCCATTGGGTGGTTATTATTTGGGTGATTGTGTGGTGGTAAGGCAGCATACTTGGTTGCTTAGTGGGGGAGGCTTGGTTTGGGGATGGTGTTAATTTAGGGGTAGGTTGATTTGGTTGGGTTTGTGTTTTTTGATGGTTCTTAGGTGGATGGGTGGAGATGCCCCTTTCCATGGTGAGAGCAGGGGAGGGGAGGGGATGGGTTAGGGTGGGTGCGACTGTTTCCCCTAATAAGAGGGGGAGATGCGGTCCCAGGGAGGGGATTATGCTTCATCCAGTGAGAGCGGGTGACAGGAGGTGGGGGAGGGGAGGGGATCTCCCTCACCAGGGTGGTAGGGCAGCCAGAGAGCAGATGGTCCTGGAAGTGGTCCCGCCAGGGGGGGATGACCACGGCCATTGGGTTTGTGACAGGGCTGGGGAGGTATGGTCCTGGGGGGTGGCGGGTACCAACAGGGGGTGGGACAGGTGCTTGGTGCCTGTTCCCCTCTCCCCACTACCCCCCAGTTTTGTGGAATACTCGATTACCGAGGCCATCAACCAGACAGCTCCTAGGTGTCCGCTCTCTCGGCATTGGCACCACAGACAGCCAGGGTTTGTGAAGAGCCTGTGGCAGCTGAAGCAGGAAGGGTGGTGGTTAGAGTGAGGGTGGCGCCGATTTCATGTTGAAGCTGATCGATTGAGGCATAGAGCCCATTTTGGGGTCTATGCCATGGCTGACAGGGCAGCAAAAAAGGAGTTTTTCGCTACCCTGATAGCATCTGCAAAGTCTCGTCCAGCTGAGCTTTTCCAGGTGGTGAGGTGGTTGGTCAGTCCAGCTTCCCACCGCCTGGAATTGAAGTCTTCCAGTGCCCACTGTGACATGTTTGTTGAGTACTTCGCGAATAAAATCACTCGGATTCACCATGACTTCGACTCCACACTTATGACAATAGGAGAACCAGCGGCGGCTTTGCGATTTAAACGCACGTCTGAATGAGCCCTTAGTCTACTGCATTTGTAATTTCTGTTTTCCTCTGTACCAAATTACTAGAGATCATTCTAACCACTTTGTGTCCCTGTCTGCAACTGACCCTGTCAGCTGAATTCTCAGCCTTTGGTACAGTGAACTCAGTTCCTTTGCTACTCTTATTCCCTTCTCCTGATCAACGGTTTCCCACTATAACCCTAACACACATGTTTGTCCTCTGTGTGTTTAACACTACACCTATTGCTTCCTAGTTTGTCTCCTACACCAATAAATAATCTTACAGTTGTGTTTTTAAATGTCCGGCACATCTCTCTCTCTCTCTCTCTTTATCCCCCTCCCGCCTTGTTCTGTCCACTCTCACCCATTCCACGCCATAATGTGCTCTACTCTTGCTCAGTTTATACATTTCTACTCGCTATGCTACATGCCTGAAGAAGGGCCATGTGTGGCCTGAAAGCTTGCTGATTTCCAACAACAACAGTTGGTCCAATAAAAGATATCATGTCTCTCTGTCATTTGGGACCAACACGGCGACCACACTCTATCTCTGGTATATATATATAGCATATATGGAAGGAGCCCCAAGCCCCGCTTGTAACGTTGGCCAGGAGCTCCTGGCTGCAAAGCAAACATCTCCACTGGTGAAACTGACTAAGATTCTCCCTGTAGGGCAACCACCACCCAACTGGTGAAACTGACAACCACAAAACACCATTAGCTGATGGTGAAGCTAATGAGCCCAGCGAACAAACATTCATCTTGGGGCATATTTTCTTCTACCCCGCAGGTCTGCTGTTGAGGGGTTCCCCAGATTTTTTCCGAGGGAGGAACAAATCTCAGCAAAACTGTGTTCCCTCTGTGGGTTGTTCCCAGGTTTCTATTAATCAACTTAACGCTTGCCCCTGCATTAGGCAGCTGGAACACTTGCAAGCAGTACACATAGAAGCACTCGCAGAAACCAAGGCAGTCTGCCCCAAGTTGCCATGGGGAAGGCAGGCAAGAAAGCAAATAAATGATTAAGAGAGAAAGCAGAACCCAGAGAGGGAAAAGAGGGGTGCAAAAGGCTCCAGAGTTGCCTGTATATAAAGCATATGGTGAAATAAACTAGGTGAAGGATACCTATTTGCCAAGTCTTCTGCGTGGTACATGGGAGGAGAGGTAGGGGAAGAGAATCTGGGCCTGATTCTACAGACACTTAGCCACTAGTCGTGGCAGGTGTCAAAACACCTTCGGGCACGCCTGGTTGTACCCAGGCTGATACGTTTTCTATGCCATGTTTGCATGGCGTTTACCAAATCACGTAACAAAATAAGGAGAGGAAAAAGATCCATTGTGTTAAGTCTCTTCTTCCTCTCTCTTCTTAATTGGGCTCTGTTTCTTGTTTGTGTTGTTTTCTGCACAAACGAGCGGACAGACCGTTTCCTTCTGGAATGCCAATGAAGTTTCACCAGAGACGCACACGGTAATGAGCAGTGCTGGAGTGTGCAAAGTCTTATTGTAATGTTCATAACAGGTTATGCAATAGGATTTGGGATAAAGGAACCATGGAGCAGGAGGGGAAAGCAGATCCTCGTGCAAAGGTTAAGCTGTGGGTGTACATTACAACGAGGAGGGACTCGAATTTCCCCTGCTGGCGGAGGCTGCAAAAAGCAAGATGGGTATTAACTGATACCTAGTCTGGCCTCTTTGTGCAAGCCCATTAGAAATCATTGATCAGCTGCTATGCACTACATGTCTAGTGACAATAGGAGAACAGGGAAGCATTGTTAGGCTAATGGAGTAAGTAGGCTGCTGCTTTTGCACTGCTCGAGAGGGCCTGGCTTGCAAGGGAATCAATAGAAACCTCTGATGACTAGCATGGATCCATAATTGATGCTGGCTGTTATAATAAATAAAATTGAGTGGCTAACCTTGAGATGGTTCTAAAAACAGTGCACCAAACTAACCGGTGCTGAAAGGGCAACAGGGAAGCGCCGCTCGGAAGAGATTACATGACACTCTCTGTCCAAGGGAAGATTTCCGTGGAATTCAGTGGAACCAGGATTAGAGCTGAAACAAACAAAACAAAACTGGGCTGATATCGTCTCTGAGGGAGCCACCCGGTCCAATCCAGGTTCTGCAAAATGGAGACTAGACCTGATCCAGGCCCCTTTCTGCGAGAAATTTGTATCAGCAGCTCCAGCTCCCCCTCCCCAATACAATGCCATTTCGCACAGACATATTTTGCGCCAAAGACCTTTTGCACATGCAAAAAAAGGTTGTTTTGCTCATTGCATATATACAAAATGGCCCCGGGGAGGGGCAGCCGGAGCTCTGGCTTTCCCACTCTCCCCAGTCAAAGCAGATCCCCAGAAATCCACCACAGCAGGTTCACTGCGTCAGATTTCCACAGGATGTTCCATATCAGCAAAAAAATCTCCATAGATATAGGACAGCGGATTCATCTCAGCCCTAGCCAGCATTGAGCTCTAATGAGTGTGAGCGAGAACACTCATTTGTGAGGTCCTTGTTCCTGATGGCATCCAGGAAGGAGCTTGCTGTAATCATTCATAAGGAGAATAAGGAGAAATTCATAAGGAGAATAAGGAGAAATCACCTTATTTCTCAGGACACATTCACCCATTATGTCTGTTTGTGGGAAATGCACTTTGTGCAGTACACTTACCAGGAGCGGTGATCCCAGAAAACATGCTGGCGGACAACCCATACCTTCCAAGTAGGACTGTTTTTACACGGATGTCCCCCTCCCCCGCTGGGTGTGCGGGAGGATGTTCAGCCAGTGGAGGCGTCCGTGTAAACAGCCGGCAGTGGGTGGGGGGATGGGTGTGCGCTCGGTGTTCGTCAATGTGAACATGGCAGGTGATGGGTGTGGGTGCGTGCGCGCTCCCACACAACACCCACCTCCACCCATCGAACCCTCCGGAAAACCGGAGGAGGCCCCGTGGGTGGAGACTGGGGGGGTGTTTGTGTAAAGGGACACACACACACCTCTACCCACTGCGCCAGAACACCCATCCCCCCACCATGTAAAAACAGCCTACGTGCCGTTACACCTAGAGACGCACGCTGCCCACTTCTAGTCTATGACAATGCAAGAGAACAGATTTATTACTGCTTGCACGTCCTGCACCAACAGCTGAATGAGTCTTCTATGAGGGCTCCTGAAGCCTCTCTGTTAGTTGAGGTGGGGAAACACCCAAGAGAAAGGGTGGTATATTCCCCACTACTAGGCTTGTCTCACTGAGGACAAGACAAGGGGAGGGGGGATTACACAACCATGTAGATGGGATGTGTCCTTCAGATAAGCTAGCCATGGCTCTCTCCATAGATATTTCAGAGTGCCAGAGTCTTTGAGGTCAGAAGGAACCACCACTGTGTTGTTCTAGTCTGACTTCTTGTATGGTCACAGGCTGTGGAATTTATCCTGGTTTTAAATAAAGTATATCATATAGAAAGGTATCCAATATCAGCTACAAGACTCCAAATGATGATAAGTCCACCATTTCCCCTGACAAGGGGTGCTTTTAGACAAGCACCTCCTCACCCATTACAGATGTTGTAGGGCACCCACAGGGCACCACTGCAGCCACGCAACGTGGATAGTGGGTGGGTAGTAGGTGAAGAGGTGCTTGTTTAAAAGCACCCAAGGAGTTCCAGTATTCCATTATCCTCACCGCAGGGAAGCTCCATCTAACTGAGGCTGAGGCTGAGGCTGCTTTCACACATTACACAATGGGCTATTATTATAACTGGAGTTAATACCGGGGATTATAATTCCACAATTTTTGAAATGTGTGACTACACCATTCCCCTTTTATGCTGCAAGATCTCAGGTCGTTGTAAGAGCCATGACCAGAGATCTTGCAGCATAAAAGGGGAATGGTACAGTCCCACGTTACAAAAATTGTGGAATTATAATCCCCGGTATTGACTCCACTTATTATAATAGCCCATTGTGTAATGTGTAAAAGCAGCCTCAGTCTAGGGAAGCAAGTGACAACAGTCTGAATGGACTTAAGCTTGTAGCCAGAGCTGAACCCAAACCTGCTGTTTGTCATCCAAGACCAACCCAACCCAAGTAATGCATGCCTCATGTGCTAGTTCCTGCTTCTTGATTGCTAGTTTTGCTGAGACTGAGATGGTAGCCAGGCTCTTGCCTTCAAGGTGGAGTCATATCCAGTGAGTGATGTATGTCTACCAGACCTCCTTCTCAGTGATAAGTACCCAAGATGCTGGATGGGAATACAGGTTGGGAGGAAAGGGCAACTAGTCTCCTTCACCTTATTTCTCAGGACACAGTTTTTGGGTGAGGGGAGGCTACCTCACTGGAAGTTCAGGAAAGAAGTCAGGGGGGTGGGGCATGCTTTAAGGACATCCTGTCCGGAGTGTGTCTCCCTGGTAAGAGGCAAAGTGAAAACAATTGTCTTTTTAACAATAGGACATTGAGGCTGGGAATCTTCATCAGTTTGGGAATAAAAGGGTTCGGGGGTATAACTACACTCCAGAGTAGTTTTCACCAGGCCAAGGCATACTAACCTCTGAAACAGACTGGCATCCTAAAGAGGGGCTTTCTATGAGGACCTTGGGGATGTTACTTGTAACCCAACACCCTTGGGTGGATTGTCAGCATCAGGGATTTAATTTCATCATCTCTCAAGTCTCTACCTTCTGAGCTAAAAGAACCGGGTCTGCAGGGTTTGTAGAACAGCAAGTTTATATATACCTATGGGTGGTCTGACACCTCCACACCCCTAGAGGGGGCTAGTATGCCACACCCTCTTGTACTATATACACTAATTTTTGTTAAACAGCAGGTGATGGATCTATTTGTGAGCCTGCTCCTGTAATGACCTATAGCCAGAGCAAGGCTACTCAATTACACAGACACAAACATGAGATGTTTAATGTTTATTTATGTGCCTTAGAGTCCCCATCAAAAATCTATTGCAAAGAAGATCAATTTTGTTGTTGTTCTTAAGACACCAGAGGCAAAGTGCTCGTAGAAAAAAGTTCCATGTTCCCCACCCTCCACCCCGCCCCAGGAATAGTTAGACATCCTATAATTCTGCTCCACTTGTACCACATAGTTCATTTTGTCACCACAGTTAAATGACCAAGGTTAGGAAACATAACACGAGAGGAGAGTTTCTGAATACCGTAGATCATCGGGGCTCTGTTGTGTTTTGACACCATTTGTTGGTTTAATATATAGAGGTCTCTTTGTGCGTGAGAGAGTGGGCTAGAGGCGAATGCTCGGGGATGAAGTGCTGGTTTCATCATACAGCATTACATCATGGTGTCAGATTTTCCTCTGAAATGGACTATAAATCTCAGCAAGAAGGAGAGGGCCGCCGTAGAAAATGTGGGGAGGAGAGTGGGGCGGGGGGAAGAGCTAAAACTTGCTCTCGTTTTAAGACCTCGCAGGCTTCTGCCAGACTCCAAAACACCAACTGCAAAACCCAAAGGAGAAGCCACAAGCAGCTCATTGTTTGGCTGTTATCTTCCCAAGAATTAAGTCAAGCATTGCTATAACCCACAGAGACAGCACAATGCTTACCTTGTTTTCTGTGGATTTCGGTGTCTCTACTGGATTGTTAAAGGAGACCTGCAAAAAAACAAAACCCTCGACTTATGGGGAGTGGGGGTGTTCCAGCAAGCTTTTGTTGTTGTTTTTTAAATGGTGGTGAGAAGAAAGGTCTTTGCTTGCCTTTTCATATTAGAAATACAAGGCTTAACTAGGTTGGAAGCCTGTGGTAAGAGTCGCTGTAGAGTCAGCCAGGGGAACTAGGGCATCACAGAAAATAGAAGAGTTGGGAAAGGTAGCCATTTTGAATCAGACAGCTTAGCACAAAGATGGGGAGCCTCAGCCCCAGGGGCCAAATGTGGCCTGGTGCTGGATTTTATTTGAACCCCTTTCAAGTCTCTGGCTCTAGTTCCTACCACCAAGCACTAAACGTCTGAGCGCAGGGTGAGGTAGCAGAGATGAGGGCGTGCACACAATTTTCAAAGTGGCCCCTGGGAGGAAAGCGATTTCCAACTCCTGGATTTTAACATCCATTCACGCTCCATGCCAGCTTGTGGGAGATGTGAAGATTTGGTTAAAGAACACCACCTTTCCTCATGAAGTTTGTTACCTCATGCCCGCTGTCAACCAGAGATTAGGGAGATGGAATACGCTGCTAGGCTTGATTAGCATAACAGGGAGAACTGGATATTGACCCCAGAACACCTGGGTCACAGCCCAGTAGGAGGCAGAGCCCAGCTCAGACTGAAAAATTCAGCCTGAGCCCAACTGCATCAGGACCAACTCGAACCTGGTCCCAGTGCTGCCAGGATCTTCTGAGACTGGACCCAATGTAACAAGCATGGCCCCACGCCTCAGAGAGCCCTGTAATGTCATGCTGGCCTGAGGGGGAAGAGCCATGCAGGGGCGGGAGAATGCCTTAACCTTTTCAGGCAGCCTCTGCTAGCATCCCACTGCCAAGATGCTGATGCTGGGATCTGGCTCATGGACAGACCCCTGGATTTCCATGTTATCAAATCCAGAGGGGTAAGCCAGAAACACAGTCAAGTCCACAGAATGGGTCTGCAGCCAGAGAATCAGTCTAGGAGGGCTGAGGAAAGGAAGAGAGGCAGTCCTTGCAGTGAGCATGCTGAATCTCTGCTTTGATGTTCAGGATTGAAGCCTGACCCTTACCCAGGAAGTATATAGAGAGCCTTCTGCCAATCAGAGCCCTGGGCCAGGCAGCTCCTAAGAGATGGCAGGCCTTCAGCTGTTCACAGACTCCTGTGTTTAAACTTCCTGGGTAGCTCTCTCTCTCTCTGGAAGCCCTGAGGGACTAGGTTTTAGACTCGCAAGTATCAAATGCTGACAGCCTTGTTCCCATGGAGCACTGTGGTGTATGGCACTCTTTGGGAGCAGGGCCTCTTGCACATGGGGTACCCGACCCAGCTCCCCAAGCCTGAGGGAATTGGTCCAGGAAGGCTCCTAAACCAAGCCCAATGGCTGGTCCCATCAAACTCGATTCAGTCTGCAGGACTCCAACAGGAACAGCCATCTTTGTCTTTCCACATGGAGGTGGTGTTGAAATCACCGAGACTTATTGTTTTGGGCAATTTCAACATTCACACATAGGCCAACCTTTTAGAAGCAGAGCAGGAGTTTGTACTCCATGGCAACCATGGACCTATCCCAGGTAGTAGTGGGCTCAACACATGAAAAGGAACACACGCTGGATTTGATGTTTTGCACTGGCCTGGAAACGGGGGTTCCAGTTATTAGGAGTGTGGCTATAACACCCATGTCATGGTTGGATCATTACCTCCTGAGTGAAGACTCAGATCCCGGCCCTCCTGTGCCCCCGTCAGGGTGATGGACCAGTTAGGTTGGTCTGCCCTCAGAGACTTATGGTTCCCATTGGATTCCAGAAGTCTCTGGGGGATTTACCTACTGACCTTGACAGCTGCTCTGTCAATGACCTGGTCACCCTGTTGAATAGCATTTTGACCAAGGCCATCGACACTGTGGCACCCAGGTGTCTGCTCCCACCGCTGCACCAACACAGGTCCCCATGGTATATGGAACCTGAGGCGGATGAAGTGGGAGGGCAGGCAGTTAGAGCGCAGGTGACGCTTGACTCGTGCTAAATCTGACCAATTGCAGCACAGACCGTTTTTGAAAGACTATGCCATGGCTGTGATGGCAGCAAAGGTGGCTTTCTTCACCACTATCATAGCATCTGCAAAGACTCGTCCAGCAGAACCTTTCCGGGTGGTGAGAGGTCTGGTTCACCTGGTCTGTCTTCACCAGGAGTTAGCGTCATCTAATGCCCGCTGTGATATTTTTATTGATTACTTTGCAGACAAATATTGCTCGTATTCACCACCACCACGACTTTGCCGCGACAGTTCCTATGCCAGAGTCAGAGTTTGGGGCTCTGGAGGTCCAGTCTTGTCCTTTTTATTTGGATCAATTTCAGTTAGTATAGCCCACCAATGTGGAAGATGTATTTGGCGCTGTGCAGGCCACCAGTTGTGAATTAGATCCATGCCCGTCCTGGTTGGTGAAAGCCAGCTGGTTCACATTAGGGCCATTGCTGGCTGGGATTGTCAATACCTCCCTTTGGGAGGGCAGGATCTTGGATTCCCTTAAAATGGTGATTGTCCAGCCTCTGCTTAAGAAATCATCTTTGGACGCTGACTCCCCTGCCAGCTATTGGCCCATCTCTAAACTTCCCTTTTTATGAAAAGTTATTAAGCGGGTGTTGGAGTAGCAGCTCCAGGCTCATCTGGATGCTATTGGATTCTTGGACCACTTTCAGTCTGGCTTTCATCCTGGGCATGGCACAGAGACTGCACTTGAGGCCTTGGGCAATGATTTATGCTTGCATATTGACAGAGGGAATTCTACTCTGTTAATCCTTTTAGATCTACCAGTGACTTTTGACACTGTTGATCATGAGATGTTGTTGACTCGACTGCAGGACCTGGAGGGGGTGCACGGCATTGTTCTTGAGTGGTTTTGCACCTTCCTGTCGGGGAGGTCTCAACGGGTGATGATGGGCAATTGCTCATCATCACCTCGTGATCTCCCCTGTTGAGTTCTGCAGGGTTCCATCTTGTGTATATGCAGCCGCTGGGTGAGATCGTTTGGAGCTTTGCTGTGAGGTGTCATCAGTATGCCTGGCCTACCATCAACAGGCTGATGACACCCAGCTCTACCTTGCTTTTTCATCCGACCCAGGTCCTGCAATCTCGGTGCTTACCCATTGCCTGGCTGCCATGGGGGACCAGATGAAGGTGATTTGACAGGTTGAATCCTGACAATACTGAGGTGATGATGGTTGGTCAGCTTTGTTACTTGGGACCCCGGTTATTGATGGGACCCACCCCCTGCGGTCACTCAGGTTCGCAGCCTTGGAGTGCTCCTGGACCCACTGCTGTGCCTGGAATCTCAGGTGGCAGCGGTGGCCAGGAGTGCTTTTCACCAACTCCATCTGGTGAGAAGACTGCGGCCTTTTCTTTCTGATTCAGATCTGGCAACCATCATCCATGCCTTCATTACCTTGAGACTAGACTACTGCAATGCACTCTATATGGAGCTGCACTTGAAGACTGTTCAGAAGCTGCAGCTGATGCAGAATGCGGTGGTCTGGCTCCTTACGTGAACAGGTCGCCGGGAGCACGTAACACTGGTGCTCCAAAATCTGCACTGGTTGCCTATTGTCCTCCAAGCACAATTCAAGGTGTTGGTTTTGACCTTTAAAGCCCTAAATGGCTTGGGACCCACTTATCTGGCAGATTGCTTGGCCTACCATGTGCCATGCCATTGCCGACTCTACGGTAGGCTGGGGCTGCCCATCTGGAGGTACCAATTTTGTAACTTGGTCTCCACGATGAGGAGGGTGTTCTCAGCCACTGCCCTGCAGTTGTGGAACTCCCTTCCCCAGGAGGATAGTTTACGCCCGGGCCTGAGCACCTTTAGGAGGCAGTGTAAAACTTCCTTATTCACAAAGGCATTGGCCAGTGGGGGCTAGGGTAGGGGGGAGTTGTGGGGGTAAAGGGTGAGTCAGGAGCTAGAGGGTTTGGGGGTGGAAAAGGGTTGAGGGGATGGTGTGGGGTTGGGGGTGTTACATTTTTTGTACTTATGTTTTGTGTGTATTTTCTTGTATTTTATCATTGTAAGCCACCCTGAGCTGCCTTTGGCAGGAAGGACAGAGGTAAGGAATTTAAATTAATGAATTAATATTCCTCATGCTGCAATGTTTGCTGCAAGCTTTCCTGTTCTTGCTCTCTTTTCATCACTCCTAGCTCTTGCTGCTTCGATCTCTCTCAGTAATTCCTCCCCCAGGGGGCTTATGCCCTTCTCATATTTGTTGAATGAGGCTTTTGGCTTCTTGCTCCTGTGTTCCAGCTGCCCCAGACTTGTGACTACTGGAAAGTGCCAAAGCAGATCTTTACCACTGGGAAAAGCCTGGCCAAAACAGACTTTCCATTACTTTCTGAAGATTGCATTAGCCAGATTTTATTAGCAGACAAAATGGGAACTTTCACATTCCCTGTTCGAGAGAGAGAGAGAGAGAGAGAGAGAGACAGCCCTGGAAACTGAACGAGCTGGCGTCTGTCATCAGCTCTAATGCACCAGCTGAAAGACAGAAACAATGTTTTCTGAACTGAAATTTGTCATAGTGCATTACCGATCAAGGACACTGACCACGTGACAGCGATTACCATCATCCTGCTGATTTTATTAGCAATGAAAGGCAAGCACGCCTTGTGCCTTGAGAACGTCACGCCCTTTCTACACTGGAAAAAAAGATCCATTTGCTCCACTGGTTTCAGCCTGAAGTAGGCCAGGAGGCTTCCTTTGGCCACCATGGACCAGACACGAATATATAGGGGGACAATAGTGCCCCTAGATTACAATACAGGACACCAGGCTACTCAGAGCTTCACAATGCCAGAGGAAATGGCAGTCACACCTTCAATTCCAAAGGGGCTGGGCAGCCTCTGCCAGGAAAACTAAACAAGAGCCAGGAGAGGACTATAAACACAGAGAGAAAGAATACAAACCAGCCAGGCGTGTGCATGTTGTGCACACCTCTCTAGTTAAAATACAACACACCTAGAGGCCTAGTTCTGTTCCAGACTCTGCTACAGGTGTGACCAGAAAAACACTTTAGTCCAAGTTATTCATCTTGGGTGTCTAGCATCAGGCTTCTAATCATCATCTTCGGGTTTCTAACGAAAAGTGGCCTGCATGGAGGGTTCCCGCCTTTTGCAGTTTGACACCCGAGACCCCCATTTTGGCCTACAAGAGTCTCGGGGTCGAGCTGAAAAAGGTGGCAACCTGCATGTAAGAAAGGGTGTTTTTAGACAAGCGCTTCCCCACCCATCATGCATGTTGCAGGATTGCATAAGGCGCCAATGCAGCCCTGCAACATGCATGATGGGTATGTGATAGGTGTGACAGTGCTTGTCTAAAACCACCAAGTGTCAGGATCTGCTCTCCAGCCGAGCCTCCTCTGCAGAGTCCAGCTGAACTCCGCCTCACCTCCTGATTGGTCGAGCCTGTCAGCAGCTCAGCCCCTATAAAGGAGTGGCAGTAAATGGCTGCTGGAGGCTGGTCAATGTGTCGGTTGTTGCAGGGATCCTTGTCCCCACAATGATTTGGATTCTTCTGCTCTGCTTCACTAGGATCCAGCTCTTCCTTGTTGCCCTTGCATCACCTGGAACCCTGCCAGTCACATCTGCCCCCCGGGCCCAAAAGTGTCCTTACTGCTGTACATCTCCCTATACACCTGCCTTCCAGCCCCCTTGCTCAACCCCCATTCCCACTCCTGTCTAGAGTGACCTTTCAGCTTCAAACCCATAACCTGGAAACGGTCCGTGTTTGGGCTCTCGCCTTCCCCCACCCCCAGCACAGATGCTAGTATGGACCGACTCCTGGTTTCAACCCACTGGCCTGCATACTCTCTTTGCTTTTTGGAAACCCCGCTCTGTCTGCTTATCTCAACTCTGGCCATAATCCTGCTGTGGCACAAACATCAGACAAGATCGTCCACACCTCAGTCCTGACAGAGATTTATTTTAAAATAATAATAATAATAATAATAATAAATAATAATTAATAATATAGCACCAACAGTGTACCCGGCACTGTACAATCAATAGTCCCTACCTTAAGGGGCTTACAATCCAAGAAAGACAAGGGAGGGGAGACAAGGGAGAGGTGAACATAAGGAGAGACAAGGATGCATTCATGAGGTTGGGAAGTTGCAGGTGCATGTGCTTAACATGGGGTGATTTCAGACGTTACGGGCTTCCCTTTTGCCACAGTGAACCACCTGTGGTGGAGGAGATCCCGTAACATCTGAAAGGGTTCCCGCCAGATGTTCACCACAGTGAACTCCCGGCGGGAATCCAATTAACCACCGTTCCGGAGGGGAGGCCGGCCTCAACTCCGGAAGGGTGGTTACCTGGACCACGGTCCGGAATCGGCGGACGGTAGCATCTGTTACCTCCTCCGAGGCTGGAGCGTGGTCCCGGCCACGAGCTGGAATCAGGCGCAGCGGCCAGATTGGCTGCTGCACCTGCTTGTCTCCAGGAGGGCGGGCAGCCAGGGGAGCATGAGGGGGCAGGGCTGTGCGGCCACCCACGACGTGGAATCAGGCGCAGCGGCCAAATTGGCCGGGCCCATCTCCTGGAGGGCGGCCGGGCGGCCAGGGGAGCGTGAGGGGGGGGGCAGGTTGTGCGGCCACACGTTGCACTGCATAGCCCCGCCCTCTCCCCGATCCCCGAGCAGAATCAGGACGGCACGTCTGTTGACCGGCCGGCCTGATTCCGGAGGGGGACGAAGATTCCCCAACAAAAAGATACAAATTGAAATCCAAAAAATAAGGAGTGAAATCGACACAATTGACAGACACACAAAAAATCACTCAACAATTGGGAGAGATTAAAAACTTTTATTTCGAAAACTGTAATAAACCAGGGAAAGTCCTGGCATGGATGACAAAAAATAAAAGAAAAAAATTCTTCATCCCAGCGATAAAACTTCCAAGCGGTAAAACAGCAGCCAAACAGGAAGAAATAAAGGGTGACTTTGCAGACTTCTACCAGAGGCTCTATACGACATCCAATCCAGACCCTAAAACGATAAAGGAATTCATCAATAAATAAAAAATCCCCAAATTCAGTAGAGATCAGGCTATCCCTATCCACTAAGGAGATAAAACTAACAATAAAAGAACTCATTAAAAATAAAGCATGTGGCCCCGATGGCCTGCCAGCAGAATTTTACCAAACCTTCATTGACACCATATCCCCCCATTTAACAAACACTTTCAACAATATTATAGAATCACAGAAAATAGTAATTCTAATACCAAAATCGGGCAGAAACCATGACAAATGTAGCAATTACTGACCAATATCCCTACTGAATATTGATTACAAAATCTTAGCAAAAACACTGGCAAACAGACTGATAGCAATAATTGGTGAAGTGATTCACCCTGACCAGACAGGCTTCATTCCAGAAAAACGGTCCATCTCCTTTTTGCAGCACAAAAGACAAATGTTCTAACACTAATACTCTCGGCTGATGCTGAGAAGGCCTTTGATCGGAAAAAATGTTGACAAAATGACTGTAATCCATTCTTGTAATTACTCACCTTTTTAATATGTATTGTGAATAATTCAATAATAAAACTTTTCTTTGTAAAAAATAATAATAATAACAACAACTTGACCTTTCTGAGAATCTAGACTTGCCGTCAGTACTACTAACTTTCAAAGGTACTTTCACACTTTGCAGTGGCAAAGTCCACTGACAGCACCCCATAACAATTCACCATGTATTTATTTGTTATATGTGAACACTTTTGCCATGTTTTATTTATTTATTTCAATTTATAGCCCACTCTTACCATAAGGCTCAGAGCCAATAACAAAGCATGCATGCATAAAAGCATATATAAAATGAAACCAATTAAAAAACCCAAACTATATAAAACTATCAACAGTTCCCATTTTAAACAGCATCCCAAGCCCTATCCGGCCAGCCAAACACCAGGTAAAGCAGTGGTGGGTCATGGAGAAAGATCTTTAAATATTATCAGCTGGTAGAACCGTGTTCACACGTAACCAATCTGTGGTAAATTACCACATGGTGGTTGCCCTGGCTCTTTGTGCATTTACCTCCTGAAAATCATGATATATGAAAGCACTCTAAGGCACATCTGAGCCTTGGGCCTGCAGCCCCACTTGATGGTCCATATATTGTGTGCCCTGCTTTGGTGCACTCTTTCAACCAGGCTAGCTAGGAGTGGTACGTATCATTAGTAATCTAATGTTATAAGTATTTGTGGTGGGATTTAGCAGGGGGAAGTGGGAAGATGTAAGGGAAGAAGAATCTGTTTAGTACAAAAGAGGGACATGGAAAAGGAGAAGAGAAGGGAAGAAGAAAATTTATGATTTCCTCTGCTAGACTGCCAGTATATCTGATTATTAATTATTATTATTATNGGGGGGGGGGAGCAAGAGAGGAAGGTTGAAGATGTTTAGAGGAGAAAAGGAGTCACGAGCAGGCATGGGTGGGGGCAGAGGAGGAGCAAGGCAGAAGTGTGGAAGGATACAAGAACAGATATATATGGGGGAGCAAGGCCATGAAGAGTCTTGAAAGTGAAGACCAGGAGTTTGTGCTGAATGTGTTCACGTAGAGGGAGCCAGTGTGGGTTCCCAAACCATGTAGCCCTCCCGACCCAGAGTCATGGGATTCACAATGGGAGCTGTGGATTCTGGACCACTCCTGTGAGGTACTTCCAGGTTTGACAACTACAGCCTCTTGCAACCACTTTAAACTGATCTTTGGTGACTTGAGCAGAGATCAAGGCTCCATCACACTATAGTTTAGGGCAAGGATGGGGAACCCCAGGCCCAGGGGCCAAATACAGCAAGTTTTTATTTGGTTCATTTTCCAGTTCCTAGATCTGGACCTAGTTCCTATCCCCCTCCCCAAGTACTGAAAGACTGAGGGGTAAGGGAGTAGAGATGAGGGCATGCACACATGATAGGGAACAGAGCAATGAGCTGGACCCTCCTCTTCCTGAGCACACCTCTTAAGCACCTCTGCCCCAACTTCTATTCCAGACTTCAGAGCTTGCACTAATTTTCAAAGTAGCCCCCAGGAGAGAAAAGGTTCCCCAGCCCTGGTCTAGAGGGAGAGTGTGGTTGCCGTGTTGGTTCCAAACCTCATTGTGTGGTAGAGTGGCCTTAGGATTTTTTTCCCAGGATCAAAACCCCAAGAAGCCATGCTATTCCAAACACTTTCCACCATGAGTGTGGGTTTATTTACAGTGTATTAGTCCAGACCTCCCAGACATCAACATACAGTCCCATAAACCTCACACTGCATTGAACCAGTAGCCCAGCTTCCAGCCCATTCTCCCACCAGGCTTTTCCTCCACAATACTGTAACCAGCTTTCATGCTCCTGAGCTTCTTCTCTAGTCCCTACCATATACAGAATGACTCTATGGCAGAACTTCCTACTCTTATATCTGATGGAGGGGCGTGGCCTGTGGAGGCAGCCAACTCCCTTAAAAGGACAGTCACTCCCACCTACTCAGGAGGGTTGTATCCTCACAAGAACTTACCCAGGCCCTAATTCTGCAGTCACTTAGGGCCAACCAGCAGACGCAGAAAAAATAGTTATGGAGACAAGCACCGATTCAGCTATGGGTACCCCATTCTCCCATAACAGTCACTCCATTCCTGATCTCTCAGTCCTTATTCTGAAAGGAAACCTGTATAATACCTAGAAAAGACAGACCTGGTAGAGCTAGTGTAGCCTAGTGGGCAAGGTGCTTGATTTGGACCAGGGAGACCAGGATTTAAATTCCGTCTTAGAAATGAATTCACTGGGTGGCTTTGGGCAAGTATCTCTCAGCCTCACTTCCCCATCTTTAAAATAGAAACAGATGTATTCCTAAATGGTGACAGAGGGAGAGGGGGGCAGGGCCAGGGGATTCCCTCAGCGGCCTCAGGGCGGGGCTCCGACCCCAGCAGGGACTGAAGAGCAGCGTGCCTGTCAGCAGTGCCGCAGGCGCACGCCTAAGGGCCACACCAAAGGGTCTTTAGGCGTGGCCCTTAGTGGGGCCTGAGGGGTTGGAGCGAAAAAAGCTGGGAGCTGGAGGAGGTGGTAATTCGTGGGAGGATTGGAAGATTTTATAGTGTTTTATGTGGGGGGTTTATTGTATTTTGTGATGGTGGGTGGGATGTTAGATGGGGAGAAAAATGTTTGGGTTAGGGAGAGGAGATTGGGAAGGTATTTGGGGGAAGAGGGGGGAGGATCTCTCCTGCTGCCAGTGCGGGACAGCCAGGGAGGGTCCGGGCCGGCCGGTGGGGCACGGCTATTGGGGTCGTGATGGGACAGGAGAGATATGGTCCTAAGAGGGGGGAGGTGAGATCGGTGAGGTGGGACAGGTGCTTGTTGCGTTTCCCGCTCACTACCCCCTAGGCAGAGGGGCATGTGGTTCTTGGTCTCCTAGGTGTCCACTGCCCAGGCGACAGCTCCACAGGCCTGCTTGGTTTTCTGAGGAGCTGCAGTTGCTGAAGCGAAATGGGCGGCAGTTGGAGCAATGGTGGCGTCGTTCGTGTGCTGAAGCTGACAGATTGCGGCATAGAGCCAGTTTACGAGCCTATGCCATGGCTATGCGAGCAGCAAAGAGGGAGTTCTTTGCTGCTCTCATAGCGTCCGCAAAATCCTGTCCAGCAGAGCTTTTCCGGGTAGTGAGGGGGTTAGTCAGTCCGGCCTCCCTCAACTTTGGAATGGAGTCATCTATTGCCCGCTGTGACATGTTTGTGGATCATTTTGTGGATAAAATCGCTCGTACTCACCACAATTTCAACCCCACACTTATTACACTAGGGGAACCAGAGGTTATGGAAGCCCCATCATGTCCAGTTTTCTGGGATCAGTTTCAGTCAGTGACACACTTCTTGTGAAATAGATCCTTGCCCGTCCTGGATAGTTAAGACCTGCTGGGAGGCAATGGGGACGTTGCTGGCTGGGGTGGTCAACACCTCCATGAGAGAGGGCAGAGTGCCGGGCTGTCTCAAGGAGGCAGTAGTGCGGTCTCTGCTCAAGAAACCATCGCTTGCCATTGACTCCCCTGCCAGCTATCGGCCTGTCTCTAACATTCCCTTTTTAGGGAAGGTTATTGAACAGGTAGTGGCTCAGCAGCTGCAGGGGCATCTTGTTCACATTGGTTTTCTTGATCCCTCTCAGTCCGGCTTCCATCCGGGTTATGGCATGGAGACTGCGCTTGTGGCTATGGTAGATGACCTGCACCAAGAACTGGATTGGGGTCGTTCAACCCTGCTGATTTTGTTAGACCTTTCGGCTGCGTTTGATACCGTTGATCATGAGATGTTGGTGATGCGCCTGCAGGACTGACCTTGAATGGTTTCGCTCTTTCCTGACCAGAAGAACCCAGGGGGTGGTGCTCGGGGATTGTTTTTCATCATACCGAGACCTCTCGTGTGGAGTCCCGTAGGGTTCTGTTTTGTCCCCTCTCCTGTTCAACGTGTACATGCAGCCGCTCGGCGAGGTGATTAGGGGGTTCGGTGTGCGGTGTCATCAATATGCTGATGACACCCAACTGTACCTCTCTTTTTCAACAGATCCAGGCCTGGCAGTCTCAGTGATTACTCGGTGTTTGGCAGCTGTAGGGGATTGGATGAGGACTAATCGACTGAAGCTGAATCCTGACAAGACGGAGGTGATGTTAGTAGGTAAGGTGATGGAGTTGGCGGCCCGCATCATTGATGGGGTCTGTCCCTCACTGGCCTCCCAGATATGGAGTCTAGAGGTGCTCCTCAATGCGCAGCTCCACCTGGTGGAGGCTGTGGTGAGGAGTGCTTTCTGCCAGTTACATCTGGTGCGACAGCTTTGGCCATTTGTTTCGGACTCTGACCCGGCCACAGTCATCCATGCTTTCATCACCTCTCGATTAGACTATTGTAACACACTCTATGTGGAGCTACCCATGGTGACAGCTTGGAAATTGCAGCTGGTGCAGAATTTATTTATTTATTTATTTAAAATTTATATCCCGCCCCTCCTGCCCTCAGGGCAGCCCGGGGCGGTGAACAAAATTCAATAAAAACAATATAAAATTTTTAAAAACAATTTAAAAATACAATATGTGGTGAAACCCACCCCACCCCACCCCACCCTTACCCCTCGCCAAAAGCCTGATGGAACCACCAGGTCTTACATAAATGCCGAAACAGCAGGAGAGTGGGGGCCAACCGAGCCTCCTCTGGGAGCGAATTCCACAGCACAGGGGCAGCCACCGAAAAAGATCTAACATCGGTNCTGTCAGGGAGAAGCCAGCGGGTAGTGTTGGGAGCTGAAATATCTTGCCCCCGCGCTTTATCTTGCGGCATTCCGCAGGGTTCTATTCTGTCTCCATTGTTATTTAATGTATATATGCAGCCCTTTGGGGAGGTCGTGAGAGGTTTTGGGGTGCGATGTCACCAATATGCTGCTGATACTCAGCTGTGCCTCTCTTTCAACTGACCCAGACCCTGCTGTCTCGGTGCTATCCCAGTGTTTGGAGGCTGTGGCAGAATGGATGTGGCAGAACAGACTGAAGCTCAACCCCGATAAGACGGAGGTGATGTTGGTTGGGAGATCGAGGGAGGTGTCGGCCCCCCTGATTGGGGGGGTTCACCCTCCTATAGCCCAGCAGGTTCGGAGCTTGGGGGTGGTATTGGACGCAGATCTCCGCCTGGAGCGACAGGTGGAGGTAGTGGCGAAGGCCGCCTTCCGCCAGTTGTATCTGGTGCGGAGGCTGCGTCCGTACATCTCCAGCCTGGACCTGGCCTCCCTCGTCCATGCCTTCGTCACCTCAAGGCTGGACTACTGCAACGTGCTCTACGTGGGGCTGCCCTTGTTCCTGGTTCAGAGTGTAGAATGTGGGGGCCCGGCTCCTTTCAGGGACGGGCCATCGGGAACACATAACACCTGTGCTCCGGCTCTGCACTGGCTGCCGATAGCGAGCTGAGCCAAGTTCAAGGTTTTGGTATTGATTTATAAGGCCCTTCACGTTCTGGGCCCCTTGTACCTCAGGGACCACCTCGCCCTCCGCGCCCCAGAGAGGCTCCTTCGGTCTGCCGGGGGTGCCTTCTTGGAGGTCCCCTGTGTTAGGCAGGGGGCCACAATGGAGAGGGCATTCTCGGTGGCCGGGCCAGGCCTTTGGAATTCCCTCCCGGAGGAAGCTTGCCTGGCCCCAAGCTCGCGTGGCCCCAAGCGAATTTGCAAAACCTGGCTGTTCGCCCAGACCTTTGGGGAGGGTGGGGTGGGGTGGTTATCCCCCTCCATCCTTATTTATTGTATTAATTAATTTATTTATATGTTCCTTTGCCCTGTTTTAATTGCTGCAATTTTATGAATGTTTTTAAATGTTTTATACTTGTATTTTTTATTTTTTGAGAGAGAGTGTGTTAGCCACCCCAAGCTGTTTCAGGAGGGGTGGGGTAAAAATATGATTAAATAAAATAAAATTATTCCACCACAATGTATACCCATGGCAAACGCATGGCAATGCTGCTGGAGTCTGCGCATGGTGAGCATGATGTCTGAGGACATCCATAGTGAACCCTTCACAGAAATCAACAAGTCTACTCTATAGTGAGTGGTTTGAGGATTGCAACCTAAGTCAAGATTGGATGTCTTCTGAAAGGTATACTCTAACTTAACTAAAACTTCTGGGCTACATTTAGGGATGGCTTGAATTCTCTGGCCCCAACTATGGAAGAGGTCAGAATCAGGATGACCAGAGTCCAAATCAGAGACCAGATCAGGATGGTCTCTTCCCACCTCACAATCCATTCATTGTGTCGGCTACATCCTGTGGCCAGAATAACCTTTTTTGGAGCACTTCTTATACGTCGTCAACAGGCGGTGCTGTGTCTAGGCTTGATCTTGGAAAATGTTAGGTTCTCTAAAAGTCAAAATTTACCTATCTAGTAGGGGGCGGGGACACAGGGTGGGTTTTTTTGTTTCAGGATTTTGTTTGGTTCATTTTTGGATCCCTGGTTCTCAGTTCCTGTTTCGGTTTCAGTTCTCTTCCCACTGACTTCAATGGGAAGGGGAACAAGTGAAACAAAAAAAAAACAGGGGTCCCCAGCCCCATTCCCTGGCCTTTGAGGGTGGGGATCTGCATCCCTAACACCCTCACCTCCAGGGCCCGTCTTGACTCCCACCCCCACCCCCTGGGGCCCTGCATGTACTTATCAGTCCACAGGCCTCAGAGGATGGAGGTGATTGGACTCCAGGCACCAGCATCTCTGCTGCCAGGAGGGCTGGACCATGCTGCTTCCGTAGCCAGGTGGCCCTTCTTCCCAGGACATGCTGCCGGTCAGAGCTCTGCTGCCAGGATGCCGGGTCGCCTCCATGTCCAGCCCTTTTGCAAAATAGCGCCAGCTGCATCGGTGCCATTTTGGAAAAGGGCAGACTTTCTGCACATGTGTGGAGCCATTTCATGCATACACAGAAAGGCTACCCTTTTCCAAAATGGCGCCAGCTGCAAAAGGGCTGGACATGTGCAAAATGGCCCCCCTGGCCATTTTGTGCATGTGCGCTGGAAGCGTGGCAGAAGGCCTACCAGGACCTGGCAAGCCTCTCACAGCTGAATCGACTGGGGCACAGTGCCGCCTCCCAGTTTTGGAGCTCCGGCAGTGCACCCTGGGAAGAAGGCAGGCCTACTTCCCAGGGCATGCTGCTGGTCAGAGCTCCGCTGCCAGGAGGCTGAGCTGCCTCTGCAGCCGCCTGCCTGGAGGCGATCCAGCCTCCTGGCAGCTCCAACTGGCAGCATGCCCTGGGAAGAAGGACCACCTGACTGCGGAGGTGGCATGGCCCTGCCGGCAGCAGAGACAGCAGCTCCAGGAGTCCAGTTAGTGTTACCTCCAGCCTCCGAGGCCCGCATACTGGTAGGGTACATGCAGGGCCGTGGGGGTGGAAGTCAAGATGAGTCCCAGGGGTAGGGTTTGTTCCCCTCTAAAGCTGGTTCCCCTTTCCACTGAAGACCTCCCCTCTTTTTGACGTAGTTGTAAGACGTGGCTGTTCCGCCTGGTGTTTGGCAGGGAACATGGGTGAAGGGTGGGGGGGAGTGGGTTGAGGGTGAGGGATTTCTTTTTAATCCTTCTTGTTATGAATTGTTTTTATATGTTTTCATGTTTATTGTCAGCCACCCCGAGCTGCTGTGTCAGGAGGGGCGGGGTACTAAGATCTTTAATGAATAAATAAGTCACTGGGAAGATTTCCCCATTGACTTCAGTGGGAAGGTACAGATCTGAAAATCAGGAACCTAGGTGACCTGATTTTTGGATCCTTCGGTTTTAAACTGAGACAGCCATTTTCGGGCTGTTTCGGATAAAGCCGAAATCAAAAGTCCCACCCCTTCTATCTAGTTCAAAAATATTATCATTTCTCTCCACTTCTCCCCTCTTTCTCCTTCTACCCCATCAACAGAGCATCTAAAACAATAGACTTTTATTCGTTAATATTTATGAAAAAATATGAATATCAACCTGTAAGTGAAAAGCTGTATTTTATTGAATTCTTCTGCTGGGTTATTGAGAGTCTAATTCCATTTTGCATTTAAATAAAAACCAGATGACTTTCAGGACACTCAAGTGAGCATTCTGTAAGTGAGAATTTATCTTGCGATCTGGTTAAACAATGTCTCATCATTTAACGGTTATTATAAATAATGGGTTTTTAAGCACTTTGCTGAGAGTTCATATGGGCTTCGCACAGCTTGTGCTGAGAGAGGGAGAGAATTTAGTGACATCTTGCAGGCATCCGGTTAGAAGAAAACACATCCTGAGCTCTCTCTTCATGTCACAGTTTTTTTTTTCCAGCCTAATTTGTCTGCAGTCACCTAATATTGTAGGCTGTTATCTCAAAAATAATTTTTCAGACTGGATTGTCAATATTTTGTGCAAACCTAAGACTGTGCTGTTACACAAGGCAACAAAATCCATAGAAAAAAGTAACTTCATACAAATGATGTTAGACAGACTCATCAGAACAGTAATGTCCTTTTAAAAGCCAAAAGTTTTTGGGGGGGGGGAGGGTCATGGGTATTTGTTTTTTTGTCAATAATGAAGGGACTACTGGATTAAAATTAGTAAATACATTTTTAAAAATATATTTACCTGTTGCTGGGAACTCCCTAAAACTGTCCAAGTTTTAAGATGATACATAGATCAGATAATTAAAACTAAAATCCAAATGTTTTCCTCCTATTTCTGTTGGGGCTTTTTTTTTTTTTAAAGAAACCAAAAAAGAAAAAAAAAGTTTTGTGCTGCATCCGTTTTCAACAAAGAAAATAGACGAAGTCTGCATTTTGGCTCTGTTGCTGGTCCGCTTCTAGTGTTTCGCTTTCTGGTTCTTGTACAATTGTCTGCGTTCTGATTCTGCAGGATTCAGTTACTCCTGAACTTTCTCCTCATAAAGAGTGAAACTCTCTGCTTCTGTAAATCCTTAATGCATTATGTCACTTGGCATGTTCTCTACCCATAACCGGGAGGGCAGGGGGGTGTTTTCCCCCTGCTGATACAAATGGGTGGCATAGTGGACAGACATCTTAAAACCATTCCTCTGTTACTGTATTTTGGTAGGATTTTCTTTTTGTTTTTGTTTTATATTTGTTTGTTTATGTGGGTTTTGTTAAATAAAATATTTAAAAACAACCAAATATTGCTCTTTGGGTACTTTCATACGTCAGGTGACGTCCCTGCAGACCCTCTTGGCAGCTCAATGGGATTACCCTGTGACAGCAATTTCTGTGGTGTCTGAACAGCCCTACCGTGTGGTAAATAACCCTGAGGTAGAAGCACCATGGAAACTATCTAGGAGTTCCATGTGGTAGATCCATTCAGACATCGCAGAAATTGCCACTGCGTGGTAACTGCAAGACAAACCAGTTGTGCGGCTAATGGGGTCTTCTGGGTATGTGTGAAAGCCACTTCAGTTGCGGCAGAGTAGAGTCTGATCAAAAACACATTGATGTCAATGGACTTCTTTTTGTTGATTTCATAGAGCTTTGAATCAGGCAGCAAACTTGTATCCATGTTTCTCTACCTGTGCTAATCTAGGAAGCTAATGGGTGCCTTTGTGCCAGTGTTGCTTAATAAGGCTGATAAGTAAGGGGAATAATAAAGCAGGTTCCGTTCTGGAAAACTGAGAAACAACACCTTCAGGAAGTGCTTTTGTGGGGGATTTCTCAAAGCTTCTTAAACAAATGCATATGATTTCTGAGAAATGAAGTTGCCCTGTGAGCTTAGTCCAGCCTCTAAAAGCATCTAGAACTGGTTCTCTTAGGACATCTACAGAAATTCCATTAATGCCATTGGCCAAAAGAACATTGGGAAATGCAGGTTTGGGAGTGATTGCTGCTAGGGGGTTTATTAGAGTTTCCACTTTGGAGTACATTTTCATTGAAGGTCGGTTGCTGCCCAACATTTAAACGGGGGGTGTTATATTGAGGGGTTCTCTGTGTTTTTCAACACAGCAAATGAAACATTGACATATTTGGGGTGCATATTGGAAAGACTGCTGGTTGACAGGGATGATGGAGGAGGAACATGGAGAACAGTGACAGGATCGGTGCTAGGGTGTGTACTGCAGGATCAGATCCAGAATGTCAAAAGTGGGGATCAGTACACAGACCAGGGGGTAGGGAACAGCGAGGCACGGCTGATGGATGCAGTCGGCAAGGGGGACAGACAGAGTAGACAGGGCCTCGCTGGACAGATGGATGAAGCCAAACCAGATGGACAGATGAAGCAGAACTGGAGCAGACTGAGGATCGATGAAATAGGACCAAGCTGAGCAGACGGACAAGATAGGGCTGAAGGACCAGATCCAAAGGGAGGGGAGGATCAGAAGGGCCGACTGGATACACAAGGTCCAGGGGGGTGCAGGGCCAGTCCCTGATACATAAAAACATGAGAGGACACAGAAGGGTGGGCACAGGAACCAGGAAGTGACCAGCTTCCTGTGGCTGTTGACTGGCCTTTTATTCAGGCCAGCAGCCAACCAGGAAGCTGGGGACTGAGGGAGTGGAGGGGCCTGGCTGGGTAGTAAAAAGCTATCTTTACTAGCCCTGGACCCTGGTCAGGGCCCCAAGGACGCCAGTTCAAGGCCAGGGTCTTGGCACTGGTTGCCCGTGAAAATGTGGTAGGTGGCCATGTGAAAAGGGTGTTGTTTGCCGAGAAGCTAGTTAGTGGCTCGCGCTTGCCATTCTGTGCTAATCCCGAGCAGCTTGTAGGGCCTTTTCACGTGGGCACCCCCTCCACAGCGCACACGTGTGTAGTGGGGGGGGCCCACGCTAGTGTGAATGCCGCCCACGGTGTGGGGGGGAGTGTCTGTAGGAATGGCACCCACAGTGGGTGGGGGTGCATGTGCACTCCCACGCTCCCCCCACTCCACCCATCACAGAGCAACGGGCTCTAATGCCGGTTGCTCCATTCATGGAGATGGGTATGCGCCCATGGGAACAGCCTCACACCCACCTCCACCCACCGCGGGCGTACATCCATCCCTCCTGCCCAACACGACCCATTTGAAAAGGCCCGAAATTACTCCAGTTGCTGTTACGTGGGCTTTGGAGAGAAGAATTCCTTAGTTGTTCATTAACTCCTCTACACTTTGCCCAAGAGGTGCTCTCAGTTACATGCTTGTTCAGCCACACATTTCTCAGTTTGTTTTAAAACAGCAGCAGCAAATGACTAATGCACTCAAACCCATATTTGATTTTTTTCCCAAAGGTTCCCTAATTAAACTACACAGCTATATTCTGCATGAGAGAGGGGGAAAACTGACAGCTGCCCTCTGCAAGAATTCTAGATGACACAGCTGAGTTAGCGCAAGGCCAGATTCTGCTCTCTTGCAACATTACTTTCCATGCCTCAGTCTGAAAGCCGTACTTGATGCTACAGATATAAGTAATAAAAAATATAGGGGTTAATTCTTGCAGCAAAGCCAGTTTTTAGCTTTGCACTTGCAAGTAGCTCTGCCCAGAATTTTGTCAGCACAGTCAGGTTTGAAATAGTGATTTTCTGTGCATGAAGTTATTTTTAGGTGTGCAAAATGAGAAAATCAGACCCTTGTTAAAAGGTGGATCTGTGTAAAGGGGTCACGGACAGTTTGATTTTTTTAAAACTTGGCAGTTCAGGGAGCACTGATCTTTCCCTTTCCCTCCCCACTACTACCTTTACCGGCTAGCAACTGAAACATGGGTTTACATCACAGGTTTCAGACCTATGATCATATCAGATCATATCTTCTCAGCCTAGTCTGCCCATCTCCCTGGCTAAAACCAAATTCAAGCTGAATCTTGAATTGATGTTTTTTCTAAATATTTCAAATACAGCTAGGTGAAGGCTGTTCCCTATCGTAAATGCTTCTGTGCCTCCCTAAACTATGGTATCTGACCACCTCCCAGTCTTTGCCCCAGTCTTCACAACACAGCAGCCCAGGGAGGTATGTTGCCCAGAGAAACTAGGAAACGTTCCCAAGACCACACATGGAGACTGTGACAGAGGAGGAAAACTGAACCCAGGTCTCCCAAGTCAGCATCCTCTTGCAGAGATTCCCAAACTGGGGAGCATGCCACCTTGGGGCGGAACCAATTAATTCCAGGGGTGGTGCAAGGCTGGGTAAAAGTCAAGAGCAGGTAGCAGTGTGCATGTGCCGCTGTCTCCTTGTCAGTGCCCAGAGGGCTGTGCATGCAATACAGTCTCTTTCCTCCTCTCTCAGAAAACGCCATGCTGCTCTAGTAGCTACTATTAGAAGAAACAAAGGAACTCCTGAGTCCCACTACTACTGGGTCTGAGCTGGAACTATCCAATACATAGCAACTCAGCAAGGCGTACGGAGATGGTGCGGTATACACTGTAGGGGTGTTGTGGACAAGTTTGGCTTTGTGGAGCGTAGCATCATAGGATAAAGTTTGCGTGTTCTAGCGACTTGATCAGCTTCCAGATTCTTCAATGAACTTGAACCAGAGCTGTGAAAATACAGTGAGAACACCCTTTCTTGGGAGATCTTCACCCTAATTTTTTTCAGAGTTCAGAGGATTGTATAGCTCAGATAAACCACCTGGGATGAGATTCACAGCTTACATAACTTGATGTGGCTCCATCGACTGAAATGGAAGCTTGGTTCCCACAGAATCAACAACAGTGTTCCATACTTTTTGTCTGTTCCTCCAGACCAAACCCAAATTCTGAAGCATTTGAGTTTGTCCATTATTGCATCCTTCTGATCAGGAGAAAAGCACATAGTTTCCTCCCCTTATTTGGCTAAGAAGGCCACTGTTTGTTGTGTGTCCGAAATGGTGTGGTGTTAGTCTCTATGCCAGATTCATTGCTCTTCATTGCAGCGCTGAGGAATATGTGTTTATTTCCACACATACAAATGCCTAGGGACACGCAAGAAAAATAGAACTTGAAACACCAATTGATCCATCTCCTGGGCTATCCAGTACATTGTTTTTCTAAACAAGGATTATGAAAGGTTCCCATAACCAAGGCAACCTAAAAATCAGGTCTTAGATATGAAAACAATGCTGAAGTTTTGAGGTTTAGGCATGTCTGAAATCTCTGATTCAGCATATCAGTGCAATGATGTCCAGACCATGAGGTAATCGCCATATTTATTATTTTGACATTCAGGCAGCTTTTCCATGATCATCGTTCTTGCAAGGACAACTGAGGGGCTGGGGGAGAAGACTGTTCATCTTTGATTATTATAATCTGAGATCAAATGGAAATGGAGCTTGCTTGGGAACAGGAGCTCAGTCCACAAGGTGATGGGCATCTACAATTCCTGTTGCCTAAAGTGCCAATCTCTTGGAAACAGGCCCCTGGTAAATAGAAACACTATGGACATTATGGAGAGGGGAAAGCCTGCATGTTTGTTCCAAGAACACAGTGACTTTGGTTAGAAGCATGATCATGCGTGCCCAGTTCCAGCAATGTGGGGGAGAAACGCATTGTTAAATAGCATAGGATTGGTAGGAGTCATGTATCTACACAATAGTGTTTTAATTTGCATTTCCCTAGTAGAGCTAACAGAGGGGTCACTGTTGAGCAGTCAGAGGTACTCCCACAACCCTGGGAGCAAGAGACCAGAACCAGGAATTTTAATATAGTGTTTTCCCAGTAAATGCTTTAGGTTCAGCATGCACAGATGTGCTGCTTTCTACCTAAATACATTCAGACGTATATGTACATTGACTCCCAACAAGAAATAGAGATTAAGTAACTGAAGGGATATAGTATAGATCCTGAGATCTGTGAGTAAAGAATGATACCTGCACACAAGCTCAAGGTGTAACTTGAGATATAACTGATCACCATATTTGGGGTCAGGAGGAAATTTTCCCTTGGGGCAGATTGGCAGTCCACTCTGAGGATTTTTTTTTGCATTCCCCTGCAGCTTGGGTTTGGGAAAACTGGATCTTTCTTTTTATAAAATGATTCCTTGTCATTTCAGGCAATGCTCTGATTGACCCCCGTTTCTTGGGCCGTTTTTACATGGACAGGGGCGAGTGGGGGGATGGGTGTGTTTGCACAGTGGGTGGGTGTCCTTTTACACAGACACACACACCCACCTACACCCACGGAGCCTCCTCCAGTTTTCCAGATGGCCCCATATGTGGAGATGGGTGGGTAATGTGTGTAGAAGGGTGTGCGCCAGGAGCGTGCACACACAAACACCCACCGCCCATGGTGTTTACACTGGCGCACACCCAGTGCACACCCACCCACCACCAGCCCGTTTGCACAGACCCCCTGGCTTTAACCTCTCTTTCTTGCTGGATAGACTTTTCTGTGCAGAGATAGTTTGTGTGTGGTGTATCCTGCATTGCTGTGGGAGGCTAGACTAGATGACCCTTGATGTTCCTTCCAGCTCGCTGGCTCTCCAGGGAAGCAAATCTTTGGTAGCAACACTTTGAAGTTTGGAGGTTGTTTACTTTTAAACTAAAACATCGACATCTGCTTATTCATTTTAAAAAACCTGGAAGCCTTGCAGGAACAGTTAGTCCATTTCACACTGTGTATGTGGCCTTCAGAAATGTGTTTTCTATAACCTCCTTTTGATTATTCCTTCAGCTCTTCAAACTCAAATGCTGACTAAAAATGGTCACTTGTCTTTCTAAAAGGGCCATTTCTGTTGCAAAACATCCTAAACCCCTTTACCAAAAGAGACAGCAATATGAAATGAGAGATGATTTTTTTTAAAAAGCACTGCTGCTGTTGTGAAAGTGCCTCTCATGAAGAATATTGTGTCTCTGAATGGTTAGTTCTAGATCTGGTGCACTTTTAACCTCCCCTAAAACATTCAGAGTTGAGACTGGCTATATGCCAAAAATGTAAGTATCACTGGTCTAAAGTGGAACAGTGGTCCATCTGATGCGCAGACCCACCCCGCTGCTTCTCTGCTTCCAGCAAGCCGTTGGCCTGGGCAATACCATAACATTGCAGTCTGTCTAGCCTGCAACTCTGTGGGATGGGGGGTGGGGATTCCACGCAGGAAGGCTGGGGAACCTGCCAGGTCCGTCGGATCCGGACCCAGGTGGGGCTAGGAGCGGGAGGATGTGGGTATCCATCTGAAAACACCCATTGACGTGTTGACTATCTCAACAATCTCGCTCTCAGTAAATCCAGACATTCATGCAGGTTCAGATGACCTCTTAATTTCTGTGTTACTCTTTTGATATCTTCACCTTGAAAGAATGCACTAAAGTTAGAATGGGCAGAATAAGTTGATTTTTGAGGTTCAGTAGACTGGTTGAAATGCTGACTCCATTGAAATCAAATGCAAAATTCTCATTGAATTGAGTGAAGTCAGGATTTAACCCTCAGACTTCAGTCCTTCCGTTACATTGTGCCTTTCATAGCTCCTCCTCCCTGTCACTAGACCAGAGGTGGAGAACCTCAGGCGTGGGGGCGGGGGCAATTGAAACCAGTGCCTAGTTTTTATTTGGTCCCTTTTCAGTTCTTGGATCTGCCCTCTGGATCCAGTTTCTAACCCCAAACACTGGAAGACTAAGCTTGGTTAAAGGAAAAGAGAGGAGGACATGCACACAAGAATAGGAGACAGACCTGACCCATGGCGCAGATCCATGATCTGGATCCTCCTCTGCCCTGTAAGCACCCCTGCCCCCAACCTCTGTGTGTCCCTCGGAATTTGTACTAATGTTTAAAGGGGCCCCTGGAATAGAAAGGGTTTCCCACCCCTTTATTAAGTCATGCCACATTTTTTCTTGAAATGCCAACTTTGATTTCTAAAGGTGCCATCAGACTTCACATTTCTACAACTTAAAAAGCCACAGAAAACATGCAAGTAATCCCATGAAAGCAGGAAGGGGAGGCGTTCCCCACAGTGACCTTGTTGTGATGTCTGAACAGCTGTACCACATGGCAACCCAGTGGCACAGCAGCTGGAAGAGTCCTGAATAAATCCGGGGTTCTTTTCAGCTGTTGCATCATGGCTCTACCTCATGCCATGTGGCTGTTCAAATTCACAGTGAACTGTAGAAACCTACTAGAAGACACTTTCTGCTGGTGAAATTGTGATTCTGAAAGTCACCTATATTTACATCAGAGTATTTTATGTCTATCCAGCCTTGAATAGTGAGATCATTTGACAGCTGCTAATATTGTACATAAATTATGATACTGTGGGTGAAAACAAATGAGGGAGGGCAGTTTCCACAAGTAGCTTTCCCCCCCTCTCCCCCGGTAATCTGGGTTTGGGGGCTGCTGTACAGGTCCCTCCATGCCACAGGTCGGGTGAACAGCCGTTCATATGGGACAGGATGCTCAGACCCCTTCTACTCAGCAGGATTGCCCCCTCAGGAATTGCTGCCACCAAACAGCTGATGGGGGGACCTGGAGGTGCACCCTCACCCAGCTGGGGTGCGCGCACCAAGCAGCTGATTGGGGGCGCTCCTCCAGGACCCCCGATCAGCTGTTTGGTGGCTGGGGTGAGCGTGCACCTCCAGGCCCGATCCTTAGACCTTGTCTTGTGGAGCTTGTGCAGGGCTGAACAAATGGGAGGGTGACGGTTAGCCTGGGTGGCCAGGCTTTTGCCCAGGCTGTGTCACTGACCACCTCTGGCCCACGCATACCGTAGTAGCCACGCGTCCATCCCGAGGCGGACACATAGTTGAACATCTGTTGGTGCCTGAACTAACGAGCAGGTGACAGCTGGACTAATGCGAGCTACTCTCCCATTTGTTTTCACCCTGTGATTTCATAGGAAATATTCATTAGTGCCTGTCTGTCTTACCTACTTTAGCTCTCCATGTCGTGTTTCAGCAGCTTTCCTGTTGGTGTGATGTGTAATGATTGACTTTCGGTATCCACACACTCTTCTTCTTTTATAAAAATAGTAACTCAAGCTTCTGATAAAAAGCATTTTTTACACTTCTTTAACCTGAATGGAAAAAACCACAGTGTATGCAGAACAAAATACTACACAATGCTGGTGGCATGCAATAATGAGCTAAATGTAACGCTCTGTGTGAAGAAATCAAAAAGGGGAAACCAGCATTTCCTCCTGTAGATCAAGTGCTAGAAACAAAAATTGGCAGCTCAAGGTGTCAAGTCTGTTTAAAAAACAAATTAAAAACCAAACCAGGATTTCTCCCCCAAGCAATTTTAAGTCAGGTTTAAAAGGGGCAAAGCCAAGAAAAAACAAGCAGAAATAACCACTCAGGTTATTAACTAACCAGAAAGGGGAAACATGCTGGTGCAATGCTTTAAATAAGCAAACTGGCTTTTCCCCTCGCCCTGATTGCCTTGGGTGTGGCTCTATTGCCCCAAAATGGTCTCATTGGTTGGATTCCTGCATTGGAATCCATGGGCAAACTCCCCACCCCTCCTCTACCCCCGCCCCTAGACTCCTGATCACAATTGAGCATGTGTGAGAGGGGTAACATATGGGTGAAATTGCTGCTGCCCTCCCTCTCGCACGTGCTGTGTGCCTAAGTCACTCTCCCGTCCCCCCCCTCCCCTGGCCAGCACAGCCCCTGGAGCCCCAAAATCACCATTGCCCCCCTCGCACATGCACAGCAACAAACAGTGAGAGGCTGCGTGGCAATTCTCTGTGGACACAACCGCTGCACTAATGCACAAACTTTTCTCCGTTTGCTGCTGTTGCATGTGGGGGGGTAACGGCAGCGCCACAGTGACTGGGGCTGTGGTGGAAGCTTTGTGGGGGGCCCAGCACCCCAGAGCCCTGAATGTCGGACCACCCCTGGCCTGAACATTGCTCATGGCTGTCTTCATATCACACTTAATGCTGGCGTGCAAGGAAGGGAATAAACCTTTCAGTCTTGGCTCCACTTGAATGAGGAGGCGCGAGAAAATTTTGTCACGTGAACAAAGCTATGTTTAGTTGGGATAGATCATTCATTTTAACCTACAGAGAGGATATTGCAGAATCTTTTTTTTTTTTTTTTTAAGACCCCCCCAAAAATGAAAAACTTAAACAGTGTTTAATTCTACCATTTTAATAATATTTCTCAGTTTAAAACGACACAGGCCAGATCCATTTGCCTTTTGGAATTGCAGCCTTGCCCTGCAAACCTGTCGTGCCATTCCCTTGGGTCCCAGTGACACCTACTGGTGATGACAGAGCTCCATTAAACAACCAGTTTTGCCGCTGCCTCTAGCAGAAACTCCTGCCAAACTAGTACAAAGCCTCTTTTCTCCCCCAACTGTAACCAGAGCTGGTTCTCCTGTTCCATCCCTCTCAGTGGCAAGCAAGAGGGTTTGGGGAGGCTTGCTGGAATAATGTTATTAGATCTCTGTGTTAACATATTTACATTCTCTGATGTCTAGTAAAGGAATACCTGTGAAAAATACAGAATGAGTCTGAGTAATATAATTCTGTGACGCTGTTTTAAAGGAGCTAGCTTTCTGTGCAACAGATTAACTTAGATGCTACGCCTATACTCTAGAGCAAATTCTGCTCCCACATACATTGCTGCAATTCCTCTGCCTTCAGTGGAATTAATAAATTAGTTAGGGGAAATGTTACTATAGAGTGCAGCGATCCAAGCTCAAATTGGGTCTCTATGACACTGAGCACTGTACAAACACAAGGAGAGGCTATCTGGTGGGTTGGATGAGAGGGCTCAGAAGGATGGCCTAGCGGTCAGAGTGCTAGGTTGGGACTGAGAAGAGCCAGGTTTGCTTCCTGTACAATCATGGGCCAAGACTCCTAGGCCATGCCCTCATGGAAACTGTATTCCAGAGGTGTTGGGCCACCTTGCTTTACTGCAAGCTGTTTTCTGCTTGATCCAGAGTGATAGCATAGGCATGGATGACTGATCCACAGCAGTGGGAGGGATAAAAGGCAAAGCGCCCTGCTGCAAAGTGTTCACAACAGCAGAACCTTAGATTCTTAAGCTGGAATTGTCAAAGCTCTTACACAGGAGTAGTGCCTTGGAAGTCAGTTCTCAAGCCAAGATAGTTCCATTGAAGACACTGGGACTAAAGTAGGACTGCACAAGAGAAAGTGGCTTTATGTCTCAATTCCGTACTTCCCAAGAGTCCCTATTTTGGAGGGCGAGTGCCTCTTTGGGTGCTGAATCCCACTGACTTTCCTACAGGGGCTCAAAGTCCCCCTTTCAGGAGAGAGGGACAAAAAGACCAGTATTCGTGCTCAGGTGCCTCTTTCCTGCTTGCCTCCCAGGAAAAGTCCTTGAAAGGAGAGGATGGAATGACAAGCAACTCAGTGGAATGAGAAGCAGGAAAGTGTCTGCCCCTCTGTGTGCTCTGGGAATGGTGGGGGGGGGTTGTGTGTCAGCTTATTGGCCAAGGGGTCCCCCCCCCCCTTTGTCTGCTGGAAATGATAGGTATACAATTCTCCCTTTATAAAATGGGGATAATACCAACTCCCTACCTGAGGATAAATCCATTAACAGATTAAGAGGTGCTCTGATAACTTTGCATATGGGATGGGGGTCATATAAGTATCTTAGATGCTCAGAAGTTCCTGCCGTGAATGGGCTAGAGCCTAAAAATAGATCTCACTGTTAACCAGAGCTGAGTTTGCTCCTATGGCTTCAGTGAAACCCTCTTACATTGGCACACAAGCTGTTGTGTTCACTCCCTGTAGCAACAGGAAAACAAAATTGCTTCCCTCTTCTTGGTGATAGTAAGTATCATGTGGATAACAAACCATTCTACAGGATGCTTTTTGCAAAATCTCATTTTCCAGACCTCCATGCTGCTACTGTAAACTGTCTTTTACTCTTCGTTTTACAGGGGACCTTTTGGACATGGGAATCATATGTCCATGATTCTTGATTTGCAATAAATGACCTTTAGAGGCCCCAGTCAGAGTCCCCTTTTATACCGTAAAATTATAAACCACCTCCCAGTGTTCCAGGTGTGGAAAGTAGGACAGAAGCTCTCCTGCTCTCAAGCTCTTCTTGTCATTCCATCATAACAATGATCATAATTATTATTTTTACATCACCCCATCACCACCAAATGGCACAGAGAACATTTCAAAACATGAAATAAATAGGATAAAACAATATAAAATCTATTCAAATATAAATCCATTTTAAAACTATTTAAAAGGGAACGGTAAAGAGGCAGAAAAAAACACATGAAGGGAACCAAGCAGTGGAGCCTAACAGCACCTAGAAAATAAATGAGTCTTCAGGTGCTTTTTAAAGGTGAGGAAGGAGGAACTAAGACCGACATTGGGAGGGAGCGAGTTCCACACTGAGGGGCCCGCCGCCACCAAGATCTGATTGCCCATTGACTTAAGGTGCAATGGCGGACTCCCCAAACAGCGGGTGGTTTCTGAGCACGGATAACCATTAGGGTGAGGCTCCAGAAGCAGGTCTCAAATATAGCCGGGGGCCTATGCAGTTCAGGGCCCTGAAAAGCAGAAGCACAATCTTAAATTCAGTCCACTGCTCTACGGAAAGAGGGGCAGTGGGATTCAGCACTCAAAGAGGGCCTGTCCCTCTGAACTAGGGATGTTGGGAGGTACGTGCTGTAGGCCCTGCCTCAAAGACCTTGCAAGATAAAAAAGATGGTAATAAGCCCCCCCCCCCCGCGATGAACACTTTGACATTCTAATGAAGATGTTGTGTAGCTGAAGACACTCTTCCAAAGGAAAGAAAATATTGGTTTTTTTTAAATGAAGTTCTAATTTTTTGCCTTTTAACCATTCATTTGAAAGTTGCTCATAGCCCCAGAAAGATGTGATCTAACCTGGCATTTTTTTATTGAGTCCTTTCCTACCCCATGCTTAGCTCAGATACTAGGTTTGCATTCTAATCTCAGGGAAAGAAGGGAGAAAGCAAATTCCAGTGCTGCTTATGCACTTTTTACATAAACTTGGAAATGAAAAGCTGCTGTGAAATAATCACAGTGAAGGACAGAAAGGGAATCAAAAGGGAGGGGGGGAAGCCTGGGTAATATGCCCACTCCCTTCCTGGATTCCAAGCTGCTAATTGAGGAGTTCCTAATGTATCATAAGTTGTATAACAGACTTTCCAGTGGGACCTTGTTCTGCGCGCTTCCTCCCTCCCACCTCCACTCCTAGCCCCTTGCCAAAGCCCTTGTTCCTTTAAAAATGCCATCTATGTATCTCAGAAATATTCAGCACAGGGGGAAAAAGGAACTTGACATTAGTCGAGCTTGAAAGGCTTGGTGCTGAGAAAAGTGACTGACGTGTGAAAAGAGGCTACAATTAGTTCTTTCCCTGAGCACTCTCTCATTCAGTCCAGGGTCACTCCTTCAGCAAGCTGAGGGCTTGAGCGTAATGCGTTGTGACAGTTTGAGATGATGAAGAATAATTCTTGTATTCAGAATTGCTGCTGCTGCTGCTTCCCCACTCCCCCTGACACATCAGGCTGGCTGTCATTGTATCAGTTATCCAAGCTGCTGTACAGGAGTTGGTGCAGTTCTCAGTAGGTAGAGCGAAGGGGTCAGCGCTTCTTCCAGCAAATGATTTTTGAGGATATTTTGAAACTGCTTAACAGCCTGCTGTAGGGGAAGTCAGAGAGAGAGAAAGGAAAAACCATTAGAAGAAATAATGCACTAGAGAGGAGATTTTTTTTTAGTAGACATAAAGGAGATTCCAGAGCTTGGAGTGGACCAATACAGAGAGAGCACACATAAGAAAGGCAGCATAATTTATGAGTGTTCCGGGCAAAAGAGGGCTATATAGATTTTCTTCAGGCATTGAATTAATGTGCCATATAAAATGGCTTCACATTTAAGCTTGGCAGGACTTTCTACCTTCCTCGATTTGATATAGTCCTTTGACAGTTGCTGGTTCTTTGCGGAGTCAAATGTGCAACAACCTGACTTGGACTCGGGCCTAAAGTAGCTAGTTCTTCTCCAACACATACCTGAAGATGGTGAGCCTTGAGATCAGACCCTCCCACTCCCCTCGTTTGTCACCAGGTTTGATTAAAGACGCGGGTTCTGATATGACAGGGGACCAGAAAGGTACGGCTTGGGCACGGCCTCAGGAAGCTGAAGGGGAATGTGCACAGAAAGAGGTTTTCATACCAGCTTCTTGCAATTTACTGGTGCAATAGACTAGAGCAGGGGTGGCCAAAGTTTGTAACCCCAAGAACCACATAGAGAAATCGTATGGCCAAGAGACACAAGACATACGTGCACGTGCACTCACACAGACCTCTCCTGCTTTGTAGAAACATACGGCTGAAAGGTCATCTCATCCACCCCCCTGCTCCAAGGCAGGATATCCTCTGCCTACAGCATTGCAACAGAGACAAAGTAGTACAGTGATATCTTTGATTCGACCAACTCCAGTTGGTGGAGGTATGCAGGTTTTTGGGCCTCACAGGGCCCTTCATCAGGCAAGTCAAGAGTTAGAACTGTAGACGGAGCAAAAAAGTGAGGTGTGTGCAGTGACTGGGAACGATGCTAAAGGGAGGGGAGGTGAAGATGAGAATGAGACTCAGGGAGAAGGTCCGCATTTCAAAAACATGGAATACAACATGGTGGGAAACGTAAGAGCCTCTGATAGTAAATAAACATAAAGCTTCCTGTGTCTGTAGACAGGCATTCTTTCCCCGAACCCGCTCTTCTGGCTTTCAAACAACCTCCCAATCTCTCTCAGCTAATTATCCAAAGCAAACTCACTACCACCCAAGATACCTCCAGCCCTATAGGAACAAGGTCTTGCTGGAACAGGAGATGTAAAATGTGTCTTTACCTCTCTGCTGCAAACAGCATCCAGACATCCCATGGGAATCTATGCAGAATACCAAGGACCTACAACTGCAAATCTAAAAATCTGGTATACCTCGTTCAGTGCACTAACTGCCCCAGTGGGAACTACGTAGGTAAAACCCACCAACCCTTGCACAAACGCATGAACTCACACAGAAAAAAGATCATGGACAAGAGCACGGATTCTACTGTTGGCACTCACTTCTCACAAAGTGATCACTCTATTTCTGACCTCTCTGTCCTTGTCATAAAGGAAGCCTATGTAACACCTTTAAAAGGCGGGCCCGGGAACAAAAATTCATAGCTCTGCTGGATACAGAGAACAATGGACGCAATTTGGACATGGGTTGCCCAAGCCATTACAGAAATATGTCAGTCTAATGACTCTACAGCTAGCGTCAAGTTTATTTACAATGAGCAGCTCTTACTCTTCCCACCTTGTTGTATTCCACCCCTTTGAAATGCGGACCCCCTACCTGAGTTTCATTCTCACCTTCTCCTCCCCCTCTCCCCTCCCTTTGCCATGGTTTCCAGTCACTGCATACACCTACGCTGCTTTGCTCAACCTCCAGTTCTAACTCCTGACTTGTCTGATGAAGAACCCTGTGAGGTCCAAAAGCTTGCACACCTCCACCAACTGGAGCTGGTCCAATCCAAGAAATCCCTGTACACCTTCGGGTGTTTTCAAACAAGCGCCACAGGAGGGGATCTGTGGCTGCAGAGGGGCGTGGCTGAGGGGCGCCCACGCATGGGAAGCGCTTGGCTCCCAGCATGCTGCCCCAGCCACGGAGGCAGCCAACCTGGCCCATGCAGAGCACTCGGGATTTTTCAGGAGTGCTCCATGTGTGGCCATGAGTGGCTGCTGTGTGAGTCATGGGAGCATACCACCCCGTGCACCACCGTCACACAAGCAGTTGGTTGCATGGACAGTGAGGGACCATGCATGGATGCCTCTCATTTAAAAACACCCTTCTATTGCCTATATTTAGGACCAACACGACAACCTTACTTTCTCTACAGCGTTGCAGACTGCTTGGCCGATTGTGGTTCTGGCTGCTGAAGTAGCTGTAGTTTAGCTGCTGAGACTCAAGTTCATTCAGTGAATTAAGACATGGTCATTAAGGCAGCACAGGGCTCAGGACCATCTCTAGCCAAGAGCTGCACTTGAATTGCCCAAGAGTCGCAGGGGGCTCCTGAGCCACAGTTTGGCCACCCGTGGAATAGAACAGGAAGTCAATGGCAAAGCTCCCGGGGACTTTAATGTTGTAGGATCCGAGTCTCTCCGCACTGAAAGAAATATACCATAGATGCTGTTTAAAGTGAGGACAATAATAAGACTTATAATTCAAAGGAGTGGAAAGTGCTTTTCAGTCTGTCTCATTAATCCTCACAACATCCCTATGAGATAAATTTTATTTCTACTTTACAGATGGGGACCTGAGGCTGATCCAGCAAAGTGCTTAGAAACTTCTAAGCCATGAGCCAAAAACCAGTGGTTTCAATGGGGCTGTGCTGGTACAAGTGATTCGAGGGTTGCAGCCTTCCTTGCTAACACTCAAAGCACCTAAGTGAGTCCATCAAAGTCAGCTGGGTTATTAATGCACTTAAGTGCTCTGCTGGATCAGCTGAGGGTGCGGTAAACCTTGGGGGAAAAGATCAGAAATCCCTTGACTGTGACCGCTGGAGTAACAAGGGCTACATGGGGACATCTCTCCTTGGTTTTCCTTAGAGAGAGCACCCCTCCTAATTTGGGGCTGCCACTCACTGTGGCAGCAGATCCTCTAGCTTCACTCTCCATCTCCAGCTGTCTGGAGAGGTCCAAAATGGTGACAGTTCTGGTCACTTTCAGCAACAGGGATTCTGACTGATGGCTGAGCAAGCAGAATCATCCCTATTTCTGCTGCTGCTGCTTCCCAGGGTGGCAAATTTGCAGTGGCAACAGCAGAAGAGCGGGACCTGAACCAGTGGCCCCTCCATCAGAAGAAAGGCATGTAAGGAGGAGGCCACCGTGGGAGCAGCGGGAGAATGAGTAATGAGAAATGGTGGCTGCCCGAAGGGGTGGAGCACAGAGGGAGGAGCGGTGGCAGTGCGGTGCGGGCACATTGAGAGAGTGGCAGGGGAGGGCCCAGGTAGGGGGAAGTGGCCATGGCAGCATCCCCCCTCACGTAGAGTCCTTGTTACTCCTTTGCAGACCATGAACACATCATGTCATCCCACTCTGTTGTTTGTTAAAATGTCTGCAGTTTAAATACGTCTCGTTTCCTCCGGGTTCAAATCTGTCTGCTCTTGAATGGTAGCAATAGTCTATTCAGGGGAGGAGGAGGGGAGCCCGTGTCTGTCATTGCCAGCGGACCATGAGGGAATCTGAGAGGGTTCTCATTCCAACATCCACAGAGCAGGAGATATTACAAGCAAATCCTTGACTCTAGCTACTTCATGCAGCACTTAGTCTCGTGCCTTCTCAGTCCTGTCCTCCTAGGCCTCTTCACAAGAAACTAATGCTGTGACGCCTTCTGCACTGGAGTAGATTGGTCCTAATTCTGTTCCCTTCTGCATCAGCGTAACTCCATTGGCTCCTGTGACATTAATCCTGATTTGCGCCAGTGTGAGATGAGAATTGGTCTCACAGGGCCACAGAGACGCACTGGTAGAAATGTGCGTATGAGCTGGTGCAGAATAATTGTTGACATTTGCGCCTCTCTTCCTTCCCTTCCGTGTTGAGCCCAACGGAGCCTGGTTCCTTTTAAAATCCAGTAGATGTGCAGCACTGGGGAGCGTTTATTGTGTTGTTCTTTTCTTTCCTCAACACAGTTCAACTCGCCTGTGCCCTGAAAAACCTTGTTTTATCCTGCAATTCCCATTTACTCTGCTGATGCCTGTTACAGATAGCATCAACAGTGAGGACAGGGAAGTTCCTCAGCTGCCCCTGAACTGCCTGCCTCCTCATCACTTCAACAGATGTTTCTGCCTTCTTTTTTTTTTCCCTCCTTGAAGTCTATCAGAACTTTGTGAGCTGTTTCCTCTAGGACTGCAGACGGGTTTTAGGATGAGCCTTTCCAGTTTGAATGTGTGTTTGTTTTTATGTTTGTCTTTCACTGTTTTCTTGGAAACCTGAGGGAGCCACTGAAGGGACCAGTATAATGCAAGAGCTGCTCTTCTCTCAGTATTTCAATTCCTGGGTGGGGGAAAAGACTCTAAGAAGGTCTTTGGTTATTTTGGCCCCATCAGTAGCTCCCTTAGGTTCCTTCCTTCCTTGCATGCCTCTCTCCCTCCTCCACTCAAAACAAAAGAAAAGCTCCTCCATGTTTAGGCTTTCTTTGCAGCTCCTGAATTCTCAGCCCTGCCTTTCTCCTTGCCCAGAAGCAAATGGAATTATTGTTGCGAGCCAGCAAGTCTATAAGGCAGAGCGATACACAATTTGTTGGCTCCCGTACAGACTCATTAAAGTGTATCATAGGAGGCTGTTTTACTGATTCGTTTAAGGAAGTTAATACATCTCAGCAGTTCGTGCATGCAGAGGGAGAGAGATGTAATAAGCCACAGACAAGCTGGGGCCAAACCCATTCCCAGCGTAACTCCCTGAGAGGTAACGGTAGCATCACGCCTGGGATGTCTAGGTCTGGACAGCCTTTTAAAAAGATGCTTTTGCCAACTGCAGTTGAATGGGCTTGCTGCTGTGATAACTGGAGGCTGTCCAATTGGACTCGGACTAGATGTTCTCAGGGGTCTCGCCTGACTTTAAAACCTGTGAATGTATGGCCTGTTACATTTCAGCAATGCTCAGCATATGACCTCACCCAAGCAACAGAAGCAGGGGAATCCCAGGCTTAAGGCTGCTGTTCTTTCCCTCCCTCCTTTCTACCTTCTCTAGGTGGATTTGGGCTCTTTTTTTTCTTCTTCTTTTTGTTTTAATTTTGACGTGAACGTAGCCCTCTATTTATCCACAGAACAGGTACAGCCGCAGTGCCAGCCTCCTCTCACAGCCACACCACTCTGCCTCAACCCTGATCTGGAGGGACCAGCTCCAGGGTTGAGAAGGTAATCCCACTAAATCACGCTTCTATAGAGCTTCTCATCCAAGGAGCCTAGAGTACTTGCCAGGCCCGGGTAAGTATAATCATCCCCCCTTTTTACAATGGGGGAATGCAGAGACAGAGGGTAAGATTGTTGACCGTCAGGAACAGGACAGACGTTTCTTGACTCTAACCCTATACCTGTTGCTTTCCTCTGCATGTAATCTTATGCCCATTCAGTCCTTTACCTTCCTTCTGAAACTGCCAGAGTGTGCCAGCATGGCACCTTGTGCTAAGGAGATTTGTTGCGCTCATCAAAGACATTTCATACAGATCATACAATAGTGAAAACCATTGATCTGGACAATCTGGAATAAGGGTTGGAGAACTTCAGACCTTAGTGACAAATGCGACCATGGCTTCCATATCCGGCCCCTGGATTCAGTTACTGCCCCCAAGCGCTGAAAGACCAAGCTGAGGGTAAGGGAGCAGAGATGAGTATGCATGCATGCAAAGACAGGGGACCTTCCTGAGCAGACTCCTTAATCACCCACACACCACCCTTCTGTGCAACCCTCAGAACTTGTACTAATAGCTGCTGAGCACACAAAAGCTTTTCCAAACATACCAGAAACCTCCCATATCTGAACCAAAACATGTTCCCCAAGGCATCCAGATCTATGGGATGAGGTGAGGTTCTACCATGTACCACCAACTGCACACATCTGGAACCCATCAGCAGAAGGATCATTACCCCTTTAGGCACCTAAACCTCCTGATGTTATGAAACGGGAGTGGGGAACCTTTACCTTCCCAGGGACCACCTTCAAAATTAGTACAAGCTCTGAGGGCTGCATAGACGTTGGGGGTGAGGGTGCTCGCAAGAAGAGGAGGATCCAAATCACGGATCTGTCCCCTTTCCTTGCATGCACAGCATCATCTCTGCTCACTTACTCAGAGCTCATTCTTCCAGCGCTTGGAGCTGGGAACTGGATCCAGGAACTGGGAAGGGGCCACATAAAAACTAACGGTGAGGCAGGGTTCCCCATTCGTTATATAAAGAAACCTGCAATCCGTGCAGATTGTTCGATCTGTGCTGCAAGAGGAGTTGAGAATGGAACCTGACGAGAGCAATTCTTAAGGGCCCAACATACAGCTAGGTACCACTTGCCTTTGAAACTCTCCACCTAGCTCTGCCTGCTTTGTGTCACACCCTGGACATTACTTGAGATAGGCCTTTTCAGTCTCTTAGTTTTTCAAAACAGGAAATGAAGTTTAAAAAAAATCAGCCGTTTGAATGTTTCCCTATGTTTTACTCATGAGCATGTTTTCATTTTTGAGAGCACAAAATATCATTCCAGACTATGGAGCTTGCGTTAAAATACCTAGGTTGTATCTCTCTGTAACTCTATCCGTCTGACTACCTATCTGTCTTGTCATAAATTAAAGCCAGCACTGAAACCTTGTCTCACAGGTTTCAGTCTGGGGAATATTTATTTATTTGTTGGCTGAGCAGTCCAGACATCCCAGTCTTAATTTGTGCCAGGGCTCTGCCCTGACAACTCTCCCAGACTCCACCCATGGTTGAATGCAGAAACGCCGGGCTCAAGCTCTTCTGTGACACAGCTGGGGCTGATCAGCAGTGCCAAAAAGCTGATCGGCAGCAGCAGCCCCAGCCCCGATCAAACTTAATCCAACCCTGAGCATGGGCTGACGACACAGGGCTGGGAACAGAGTTTCCCGGATTCACAGGGCAAGGCAGAGCCTCCTGGCCTCTGTGCTTTTGGGGTCAAGGGCTGGGACTCCCAGGGCAGGCTTGGCTCGCAGCTGCTTTATTATTATTATTATTATTATTATTATTATTATACAAATCAAGCACTGCCTACAGCTAAGAAAAAGGAGGTTTAAAGCTGAAATTGTGACACCTGCTTTAATTGATGCCTCGTAAGGACTGGTTTTCAAATAATTTGCAAGTGGGTTGCTGCCGTGCACTCACAGTTGGTGTCTGATATCACCTTGGAAGCTGAGGCTGTGAGTTTATTTTCTGCTCTACCACACACACACACATCGGTTTGTTGTATGGTTGCTTCTAAGTGCTGCTGGTATTGATTTTCCCTACTAAAAGGAAAGAATTTGGAAAATTTTGCTGGGGTGAAAATAGAAGTATTGAAAGAGCGGTGCAAAGGCCTTGAAGGGAAGGGAAGCTAAGACAACCATTGGGCCTGTCAGTTACCATTTTGTCTCTAACATCTATTGTACTGAGATAGCCAAAATAGGGAGGCAATGATTTGCCTGCTGAGTCATAACTTCCTCCCTCCTGTGAGTCTCCCATAAGCCCCAAAAGGACATAATGGGATTTTCCAGAAGACAGGGCATAGAAACCAATTTGTCTTCATCCTGCACCTGAGACATACAATGTAGAATCTCCCACCCCTTTGACCCTGAATCTGCCACTCCTGCTCCCTGCTTTCCTCCTCACTAGCAGGGGGGGGGGGGGGGGCGTGGAGAGATACTTTAGCTTGGTGGGTATTTCCATGGTTCATGGCTGAGCTTCAGAGAGGAGCTGTCACACAAAGATACTAGGCAGCCATCTGTCAGGGATGTCATAGCTTTAACCATCCTGTATCCAAGCAGAGATTTGGACTAGATGACCCTCAAGATCCCTTTCAACTCTATGATCCTATTAGATGCTGACTTTGGACAAGCCCCTGAAAAATGCTCCTTCTAGCTGGCTGACATTCAAGGATGTATCACACATGCTCAATTTGTCCACTGGTGCAATAACTGTGAGCCTGATTGCCATGCCAGCACGAGGATGCTCTGCCCACCAAGTGAGGCCGACTCGTAAGCAGCCTCTACTGCTGCACAGCATGAGAGCCCGGGGGGAGGCTAGAAGGCTGGGTGATGCTATTTAGCAGTGCTGCAGAAATATAGCATTTGAGATATTAAAGAAATTGTACCTTGGGACTCCAGATATATGGCACCTCTGCCTTTCTGGCTCCAGAGCAACAGAAACCTCTAAGTGCATCCAGATTCTTTGGTCAAGGGGAAATGTACATTTACTACCAGTGGGTCACGGCTCAGACCTGCAGACAATGCTCCGTGATCCTCGGAATCAGTTGCACAGTGCCCCTCTGTGGAACTGGCTCTGGCTCTCAGTGGATGGAAAACAGCCCCTTCTGTGCTTGTGGTTTTGCTGATGTGTGCCTACATGGTCCAGTTTTTGTTCTTGTCTAGCCATTTGTACTACATTAACACATGATAGCATCCACTAGGGTTAAAACCCATCATGCTAGCTAGGTGCCATATATAGCAAGCGACTGCCTCTTCCCTGAAAAGCTTATGGTTTAAGTAGAAAAGACAGACCAGGAAATGGGGGCAGAGAGAGGTGAAGTGTCTTGCTCAAAGTCACAGCAGTAGTGCCAAGAATAGAACTTGGGTCTCCTGAATCCCAGTCCAGTGCCCCATCCACTGGACTGCAGAACCTTCACTGGTGGCTCCTTCCTTACTTCATGCTTGCCATTTGCCCCTTCAGTGACATCTAATGGCAGTGAGAAACAATGCAGAATGCCTGCCACTCCAATCGGTTTACCTTGGTTTCTAATGGAAAGAGGTTCTCGTGCCATTTTCTAGCGTAAATAAAATTCATAGGGATGGATAGCTTGCAGATCCTATTGAATTGAATGTTCAGCATCTACAGAAATGGGGTCTTTACAATTCTGATTCTCAGAAATCGCGCTCTATCGTGATAAGAGCTGCAACTTCCAAAAAGCCCGAGGAGCCTCACCCAGGATGTCCTAAAGTCATGAACTCTTCACCCTAGCCTGCTTCCAGCACTCGGGCATTATGGGGATGGAACGGGCTCCACAACTCAGCAGCTTTTGAGGGCAGGGAAGTCTGCTCTTCTTTCTTTAAAGGGGAAAACAAAGTTATTGAAAATGCAGCATTTGCCTGAAAAAAAAAAAAAAAGGAGAGAGAGAAATACCCTCATAAGGAGTCCAGCAGTCTAATGATGTTTGATTGGAGTTTACCCATGTTCTGTCTTGCTGGTGGTGGTTCCATGGCAAGTGAGAGCTCTGACGTGAGACATTTAACCAAAGCCAGCTGTGGGCGAGAGGAGATAAAAGGACAAAATCAGACAGGATAAGCACAGTATTAGTGTGGGATACGCCACTCATTTCTGATTTAAATTACTGTTTTTACATCCTGAGCTCATGGGAGAGTAAGGACATGAAGGCAAATGAAGAGGTTTTTATACAGGGACATTCCTTAACGAAACACTGGCAAGAAAGCCGTGATTAAGACGACTGAGGTCATTATCCCTGCTGCTTGGAGCCTGGCTGGCTTCTTCTGGAATTGCTGCTCTTGTGACCAGGGCAGATTATTTCCACTGCAAGTTATTCCAGCGATTGACTATGAAATTCTCCACCTCTCACTTGACGAGGTGTAAATTTAAACGGGCCTGTTATCCCATCAAGTCACATGTAACCCACGTTAGTGCTGGGAGGAACCGCATGTCACTTTGGAGATTGGCACAAGCAGCCTCTGTTTCAGCAATGAGAAGACCTGGGCAGGCTATTTTACTTACTGGATTGACTTTACCATCCAGGTGCAGCCAAGGGACCGGTACCATGTTTATAAATGGTCAGAATCCCCAGATTGAGAATTGAAATCTGAATGGCAAAGGTGCCATCAAATTTGGCAGTGGACAATATGTAAAATATTCCCTATTCCCAAATCTATGGCTAACCTTCCTACCCAGTCTTTGTCTAGAAAAGGCTCCTGTTGAAATCAATAGGAGTCCTGACAGCTTGTCTGTCTATCCCATGTCTTGTAGCATGCCCATCGCCCTAAGAACTGAGGGTCAGTGGTGTTGCAATGGGTTAAAGGGAGGAGTGAACAGCTCCACTCCTTTCATCCCTGCAAAATGGCAGCATCTCTGCTCATTTTTCCAGTTTCCAGAAAATTCAGATGTCATCCAGGAGCCTCACAGGGTGCCGTGCTCCCTGCATTTCCTGTGCTCTGACAGTGAAGATAAAGTTATCAATGAAAATCTCCATTGTGCCACAAAGTCAAGGTTGGGGGAGCACATGCTCTGTCTGTCCCCACCCCCTTTCCTTCACATCCCAGCTGAGCACCTTCTTGGTTTATATTAAGCCCAACAAACAGCTTGAAAGCAGACCTGCTAATCTCCCCTATTCAAGTAGCAGAAGAATCCATAGGAACTTCCCCTCCACTGCACGTACCTTTCCTTTGTTCCTTCCGCCTGCATCAGGTGTTCGGTTTTGGGCCTTCTCTTTGCAACTCAGCTGTATATTTGTGAGAATTTGTCACCCAGTTGACTGGGAACGGGCGCATGTATGATGCATGCAGCCCTGCCTTCTCTCATTGTGCTGTCGCCGTGCTGAAAAGCATGATGCTGCCCAGTCGCATTGCCTGCACACTGCCATGAAGTCATCAGCGGCTAGGCTCTGAGTGGCTTGCAGAGAGGCCATCAGAAATGAGATTCTGCATGCACAGACATACCAGGAACAGCATGACAGGGAATGACAGTTGTAATATAAGGATATCAGTTCAAACGTTAGTAGCCTTAGGATTTTGTGCCTCTGCGTACGTTATTCATCCTCGGTGAGATCATTCCTGGTTTTGAGCTCAGCAGATGAACCACCAAAAAAACTGACTATTCTTGCCTCCGAAACATTCAAAAATATTTCCCATCTGTGTATATGGCACAAGGACGTTTGAAGGAAATACCTGTTTCTCAGAAGGCCAACTAATTGCATTGGCACAACTCAAGGGTTGAAGGTCAGAGCTAGTCCATGTTGCATGTTCAACCATTTTATCATGTTTTGTCTCAGAAACAAAGGCCTGTCACTGTTTCAGATTTTCAGGTTTCTGCTCAGCTCAGTCTTACAAAATCTTGTCTTTGGAATTGTGCTGTCTTGAGTGTTAACTCAAATCACCCCAGAAAAAAAAAAAGGTTGCACACCACATCTGAAAGACAGCATTAGACATCGTACTAAAATTCCATTTCTGTTCAGACCAAAAGAACTAAAATTCCATTTCTGTTCAGACCAAAAGATAAGCCTAGGAAAAAGGAAAGGAAATAAAAGTAGAAACAGCCTTTTGGATGCATCTAGAGTGATTCATCAAATCTCCCAGTAAAAGATGGATGACAAGCAAATGTAACGTTAGAACAGCAATACAGTGAACAGATTTGTCAATAAACTGGCTTTCTAATGGCAGCCCTCGTTTTTTTATCTGAAACATTAACCAGGCCCTGTTTTCTCTTTCCATTTCAGAGCTTCAGCGAGAAGGAAGCATAGAGACTCTAAGTAACAGCTCTGGTTCCACCAGCGGAAGCATTCCACGCAATTTTGATGGTTACAGATCGCCTCTCCCAACTAACGAAAGCCAGCCCCTCAGTCTTTTCCCTACAGGATTCCCTTAATTTAAATTATCCCAAATTCCACGGAAAAATTCAAATAGGCAAACGCTGCTCCACCTGAACAATCCTGATGTGTGTTTCACCCGCTGATTAGCTGCAGCACCGGAATGGTTCTCATTACCCTAATAAATAGTGATGACTCTTCTGGTTTTATAAACTTTCCTGAAATGTATTGACAAAGTCCCAAATTTGTTGTACTGTGCAATATTGATAAGGAGAGAACCTCTTCTTTCAAACATACCCACTTTCTGGCTTCTTCTTTGATGTGTTTGGGAAGAGCCTGTCTAGAGGAGAAATACTTTTCAAACCTTTTGATCTTACAGCTGTTACCTGCTTTTTTTCCATGGCAAAAAAGGGAATCCGTATAATATTTGTGGTGAATGGGCCAGTCCTCCAGTGAACTGTAGTTGTTTGCAAAAGTGCTGAGGATTGAACTGGCAGAAATGAAATCTTGAGGACAGTTTCCGAGACAATGACTAAGGTTATTACTTCATTTAAGCTTCTCTTTGCTGTCCTCCTTTGGTTCCCTGCTGATATTAATTGATGCCAGGAGTATTAACAAATGGAAACGTTTCCTTTTGTTCTTGGGAAGAATTATCTTTATTGCTCCGCTTTTATTCTAGTCATGTATTTTAGAAATGTACTTAATTGACAAACCAAAGTCACAAATATCTCCTGTTTGGTTATAAAACTTGTTCACTTGATCTGTTATCTGTCCAAAAGTGCATGTGTTCTTGAATAAATCTATGTTGAAAGAATCTGCTGTATTCTCCGTGTTCATGTGCTATTGCAGGATCTGCGTGTACCACAAATATGGTCTTTTACCAAATAAGAGTGATTGACTGATTTAGTGGAATTTATATGCCACCCTTCCCGCAGAGGTTCAGGGCGGCTTACAATCATAAAAACAGTAATAAAAAGTCATTTAAATCAATTTTTAAAATCCCCTTAATGCCCCACCCACCCAGCCCTCCGCTACACCCCCACCCAATCCTGTCTCTGCCTGCCAAATGCCTGGCCAACTAGAAAGGTCTTGCATTGTTTCTGGAAGATGAACAGGCTTAGACAGACCCCGGAGAGATGGCAGGAGTGCTTAGCCGGTACTAACGGGGTACAAAATCACCTGCTTGGTACTGGCTGCCAGAAGCAGAAGTGAAGGGAGTCTGGGGAAGGCAGCTACAGCGTAATAGTCACACAGCTGAGGAATCCATTGCCCTAGAGCATGGATGGTTGGTGTCCCTGATGTAAGCACACCTGTGAGTACCCCCATGTTGGCCATAGGCTAGTTATGGCTCTGCCAAGTATTCAAACATGGATCCTGAATTATTATTATTATTATTATTATTATTGTTATTGTTTATATAGAGCAGCAGCAATGTGCCTGTCACTGCACAGTCATGAATGGAGTCAGGTTCCTGTCCCGAGGGGTTTACAATCTAGGGTGGACGTGGGAAGGGGAGACAAAGGGCGAGACTGGGAGACATTCATGAAGCCGAGAAGTTACTGGTGCCCGTGATTAGCATAGTTACAGGGGAGGAAGGGGGCACAGTCAATATAAAGAGAAGTGTAGATGAGTAGTCTATGGGGGCGAGCAAAGCCTAGCGGAAGAAGTACGTTTTTAGGAGGGATTTGAAGGTTTGATTTTTCAGAAAACGGATCCTGTTATTTAAGTGGTCGCAAGTATAAACATTTTGGCCACATGGTATCTGGCATATTCTTTTTCTTTGCAATTGTTTTGTAACAAGAACTTTGCGGGCATGTGTGACATGGCCCTGCTAGCCCAATTGGGTGTTAGTGACTACACAGGATAAGTGCATCTCACCTATTCTTCCACTTAGATCAAGAGGCCAACAGTGCCTTGCAAACTCCACAATGAAGACAATGGGTGATTTCAGATGTAACGGGGCCCGTTGGCCCCGTACCAAAATCACCCTATTCATTCCCCGCCGGGGTCACCCCGTCACGCCACAACAGACGTGCCGGGGGGATCCCGGCGGGGAATCTGGGAGGGGGTGGAGCCGTGCGATGCAACGTGCGGCCGCACGGCCCCGCTCCTGCCGCCCGCCCTCCGGGGAGACGGGTGGGCGGTGGGGCCAATGAGGCCGCCGCGTCGGACCGGATTCGCCACGGCCCAGGGTCCCGCCGGTGATCCCGGGCCGTGGCGCCCGACCAGACGAGACGCCGGGGTTCACCCCGGCATGGGATTGCATTCGACACGCGGCGGCCTCCGGTCCCCCCGCTTCGGCTGCTCACGTGTCGAATGCAATCCCCAGCCGTGGTAACATCTGGGGGGAAACATCCGTTTCCCCCAACAGACGTTACGCTATCACAGCCACCACGCGGAATTGAGCGTGGTTCACTGTGATATCGTCACGTCTGAAATCACCCTTTGTAGTGTTTCCAGTGAGTCACTCTCCTTGGTGGGAAGGTTTGGAGTCTGAAGGAGGGGAAGGGTGCATGGTCCCCAGATTCCTTAAGTCCCAACAGGGGAAGGTTTTGAACCCACAGAGGATTTACCTCTGCTTCACCTTTGGGGGTCTCACGCACCCCTGCACCCTAGACTAGTTCTGTGGAGAGGGAGTAGCACTGAACAGAGCATTCATGCTGTAGCTGCTTTACTCCCTCTTCTCCACCCCTGCCATTGCTAGAGTGGGAGTGGAGAACCTCAGTCCCAGGGGCCAAATGTGACCTGCAGCAAGTTTTTATCTGGCCCCTAGATCCAGTTTCTACCCACACGCATTGAAAGAGTGAGCTCAGAGGGTGGGGGGGGGGAAGAGAGCAGCCCATCAAGCCTGCGCTCTCTCCCTCTGAGCAGCTGATACCTGCTGGATTCTGCTCCACGCTGTCAGATTAAGGAGGAGCTTGAACTTTCTCCCTAACTCTCCCGGTTGCGACTAGCAGTTGCAGTGTCTCGGCTACTGATCGTGGACTCGTGCAGTACCAAGAGGACCCAAAGGAGTCCGTGGGTTATTGATAAGATGGATCCTTGCATCCCATCCCTGTTTGGGATGCTGAAGCTTCAATGGGAGTAAACTGGTATAGTTTACACTATGCAAATTTACACCCACAAAGTTACTCTGTCTATGGGCTATTAACAGCACTGATGGCAGAGTTGCCTGGGTGTCAGAGGGAGCTTGTATAAAATGAAGGAAGCCACAAAATCCATGTAATAGATTGGGACTGTATATTGTGGTGGTGATGAGGATGATGACTGATGATGATAGCAATGACAATCATTATTAAGTATTCATACCCAGCAATATACCTAGCACTGTACAATAATTAATTAGAGACAGGTCCCTGCCCCAAAGGGCTCACAATCTAGGATGGACAAAGGAGGAGAGGCAAAGGAAACACAGGGAGGGACAGGGAGATATTCATGAAGTTTATTTACTGATTTATTTATTTATTTTCTCAAATTTCTAGGCTGCCCCCTCCTGCTACTGCAACTCAAGGTGGCTCACGACATATTAAAAACATAAGAAAAGACAATATTAATAAAAACAAAATTCAAACATATAAAATTACAATAAAACACCTTCATGGTGGAGCTAAAAAAACCATCCTCCCCACTTCGCAACCCCCCACCCATCACCCATTTCCCTCGCCAAAAGCCCGGCAGAACAGCCAGGTCTAACACTGTCTTCAGAAAGAGGGGAGGTTTGGGGCCAGGCAGACCTCCGTCAGGAGGAAGTTCCACAGCCTCTGTGCAGTCACTGAGAAGTTGACAAGTTAACTTGCAGGTGCACGTGCTTAGCTTAATTACAAAGAGAGGAAGGAGACCTTGAAGGGTTTTAACACTAAAAGATTTCATTGACATAGTTGCTGCTCATGCAAAGTAAGCTTCAGTATCTCCACTATTTTGAAAGAAAAATAAAGAAAACCATGAGCCCAGAAGGGGCTCTAGCAGCTTATGAAAGTTCCTTCCTATTTCACCTTTTTTAATATAAGCAATTTTGAGTCACGGAAACGAAAGGAAGCCATTTAAACCCACAAATCTTTTTGCACTTCTATGGCTTAACAGCCACATCGGCTGGAGCAAAATTGGCCATCTCCTTCATTCCTCAACAAATTCACTCTCAGGCTTCAATATTATATTTGGCTTCTCAAGTCTCAGACCTCAGATTTTACTTTTAGAGATCACTGAAAAATGGAGGTTTGCAGTAAAAATTTCAAGTCTTTTCAGTTTACTTAGTCCTTTCTCAGGAGAAATAATTAAAAAAAAACAAAAAAAAAACAGCCAATCAGAACCACCAATCATCCCTTTGCAATCAGTGAGAGTTTCTTAGTGAGTAAGGGCTACAGAGCTAGCCCATCGGCTATCAGCCTCCTAACAGCCTCTGCTGCTGTGCTGCCTTTCTTTTATGTCTGCAATATAATGGATTGAACTCAGCGAATTAGAAAAGGCCTGGCATTGTGAGCAAATGGAACTGCAAGGTCAAGTCAGTCCACACCAGTTAGGATTTTTAACACAGTTCAAGCCAAGGTCAGTTGCAAAAGTTCAAACAAAATCCAGATTAACACATACAGAAGGGATTGTGTTGTCACCGCAATTCGTGTTTCCTTTCAGTCTTTCCAGAGAGCAGCCATAAGGGACAAAGTTCTTTTAAAGGAAGGCGACTGCTGTTCTTCGTATGAGTGTAGCCTCAAACAGCTTGGCTGCTGGCTCTTTGAGTGCACTGAGTAGGATAGTGCATAATGCAGAGTGGTGTCATTGGAAATGTATTTGTTGTTGGCAGGCATTAAATCACTTTTTATAAGTGCCGCGATACAGCCATGTGGAAATTCCCCCACTCTCTTAGAAGCAGCTTTGAATTAGGGTGTTTAGTTTAAAGGAGGGTGGGGGGAAGAGAAGATTTGGCTGTTTTTTTGTAGGCGAAAGTAGCACTTAGGTATCCAACGTCCACTGGAAAAATCAATGGGAGTTGAGTGCCTATTTGCCATTGTGCCTTTGAAAATGTGCTCCTCCAGAATCGTTTCTCTTTGTCTGTCCAACGGGAAGTTGGGTCTATGAAAGCAGGTAACTCCATAAGCTTGCCCCCCTGCCCCTTCACGCATCATTCTATCTTGTAGAGCTGGGAGTGGCACAAACCGGAGTGCAGTGCGAAATCTTTACCACTTCCTGTGCTGTTGTTCTCTGTCACCTGATGCAAGGAGTGGGGGCCATTGAAATGGAGGGAAATCAGCAGTAAAAGTGAATCCATTGCTCTGGGCCAGGGCCAGGGCCCCGAGTTGACTGCGTTGCTGCAATTTGCAATGATTTTCGCAGAATCAGCCAATCCTCTCAGAATCCTCGCCGAATCAGCCAATCCTGACCATGACCCGAGGGTAAATAGGCCCCTGGGAGATTAATTGTGGGTGGGTGGGGTCTGAAGGCCCTATGTTTGCGTGAGGGAGGTGCTGAAATTCCAGAGGATTTGAGTTGTGTTTGACTAGCAAAGTTCTGATTCTATGTCAAACCTATTGTAAATTTGCTTCCCAGCATGCAAAGTTATGCAAATCAAGTTAATTATGCAAATATTAATGCTCACGGTGAATTTGCAGAACTTGGCTTCACTGGTTGCAGAATTTAAGATTCTTTGGTGCAGTCAATTCAGGTCCCTGGCCAGGGCAAACACAAAGTAAAGGACAAGTGGTGAGTTTGCAAGTGGGAAGGGTGTTTGTGTGAATGACAGTTCCTTTGATTCAGTAAGCAATGGAGTATTGTCAACTCTGGAGCATTCAAAAGTGATAAGCCAGGCCTCCAAAAAGCAGGGGGCTGACTCGGCAAGTTAATAAACTGGGAGATTCCTCCTGATTTGTCTTCTGGTTTCTCAGTCTCTCTTTACCATGCCCTAAGTTCTGCACTTTGCTACCTTTCCTCACCTATCTTCCCCATTGACACAGGGGTGATAATATTCTAGCCAAGTAGGAAGAATAGTGGTGGTCTGCCATGGAAGCAGCTAGAGGTTCTTTTATCTCACATCCACTTGACCTTTTCTTCTCCTTTTTACATGGATGTTGGATACCACCACATTGACTCTCAGAGGGTTGCACCAACATAACTGAAATCTTGTTCACACATAGGGTAACTCCATAGACTTTGGGCTTATTCACACAACACGCTGGCACAAACCCATATTCCAAGCGTCGTATGAAATCTTTACCACTTCTTGAGCTCCTTGATTATCTCTTGTTCTCTCCCACCAGAGCCGCTTCCCATTGCTGTGGGACAACAAGGATGACTCGCATGTTTCTCACGCTGCACTGAAGATAACAATTTCCTTCCTCAGCAGGAGCAAATTGCTCCAAGGGGGCAATTACTCTGGATTGACTGCCTGTGTGAATCCTATTTGCAGCTTTTAATTGCCCACCCACACAGGGTGAAAACAAACGTGACAGTGGCCCATGTTCACCTGCTTTGGCCCAGGAACTCACTGTAGCAGGGGTCCCACTTTACCATGGGTTAAGTGCATGCAGGATTAGGCCCAAAGTGGAGTGACACCCACAGGTTCAGTCTTAATGATCAGTTTATTCACGCACATGGTTATCTCCTAGGCCAGGCACCAGACCTCTGGCCATTCAACAGTACCTCACTGTTGAGCTCAGTCAACCGCAATCCAAGACTAGCTCCTCCACTCACATCCCGGGTTACTTACTTTCTTTTCCTTTCCTTCTGATTCCAAGTCAGAACCTACCAGGCAGCTGCTCCAGAGATGTGCTCTCCTTGACAGCCAAGCACAGACTGCCCTATTCTTCCTGACTGTCTCTGAGCGCATTCCCACGTACAGAAAAATGCTGGTATTTCTAAATGCAGGCAATTTTAAAATGTGCTTGCATTTATTCACACCAGCATTTAATTTGCACATTCAAGTAATTTTAAAGAATGCACCTTCCATGTTCCCACAAGCCCCTCAGGTGGGGGGTGGGTGGAGAGGAGGAGGAGCAGCTGTCACAGCGCCTTGCTTCCCGGGCTCTCGGCTCCCAGAGAGGGGAGAGGAGCAGAGCCGACAGCCGGGAAGCAAGGCGCTATGTAACTGTTACACAGCTCTTGGCTCAGCTCCTCTCCCTTCTCCAGGACCCGAGAGCCGGGGAAGCGAGGCGCTGTGTAACTGACGTGCGGACACCGACATTCGGACAGGAGGATTTATGCGGGTCATTTCAAACCCACACTTGTAAAGGTAGGTTTTGGCCACTTGTCAGTGTGCTTAAAAAACAACCGCAAGGACGGTTAAAGAAGCGCATAGACTCTTTCACACTTCAAGAAAATATGCGGGGAAAAGAAAAAAGCACTAGTTTGCTGTATGTGGGAATGTGCTCTCTGTCGTATGCTGCAAGCCACATCCACCAACTTCCTCTTCCTGTCGACGGTCATCTCAGGTTCCACCTCATGGCAGGTGCCATCTTGTGGCCTTCTTAAAGGTATAACTGTTTTTAAGATATTAAAATGTTTTTTTTAAGATGTTTAAGCTAAAAATGGTTTTAAGATGTTGTGAGCCGCCCGAGATGCCTGAGGCAGGATGGGACGGCATATAAATTTTAATAGAAATAAATAAATATAACAACTTTATTGTGGCACCAGTCTGCCACACTCACCTGCACTCTGCCACACTCACCTGCACATTTGTTCCGTTGGTCCATGTGCACCCTGGGGGACGGGGGGGGGGGCAGTTGGGTGCTATGGAACACATCCACCAGAAAAACTCAGAGACGCATCCCGGGCCAACACCTGCACACCCAGGTCAACACAGGCCCACACGTCAGGTAGCTCCCACCTAGTCCTGCTGTGAGGCAGGGTCAGCGGATCAGGCCCCCACGCTCACCCCAGCCCCGCCAAACAGCTGATTGGGGGTCAGGAAGAGCATACTCACCCAGCCCCACCAAACAGCTGATTGGGGGGACTGAAGGAGTGCCCTCCTCCAAGCCCCCCAATCAGCTGTTCAGCAGGGCCAAGTGAGCACGCTCCTTGAGACACACACACACACCCATCACTCTGCACACCAAACAGCTGATCAGAGAGCTCAGGAGCACCATACTCCTCAGCTGTTTGGCGGGTGGGTGAGCATACCACACAGTTGATGGGAGGCCTGGAGGAGTGCCCCCCCCTCAGCTGTTTGGTGGCAACTCTTCCCATTGCTCAATCCTGCTGCTCCACATTGGCCCAGGAGTCCTGTCCCATGTGGACAGTTCCTCAGGCCACCCTGGGGCACGGCTGACAGCCCCCACACCCGGGTTACAGGGTGAACAGCCCTCCCCACCAACCCAAGGAGTGGCGGTGGCAGTGGTTAGTCCCAGGGCAGGCTGGGAAGGTACCTCACCACCATCACATCTGTTTTCACCCACAGCGTTCCGCCTCCCTTGGAGGAAGAATGTACCAGAAGGCAAAATATACCACACTCTAAGGAAAATGCCCCTTTGCAACTACCATGAGAGCAGGCTTTGCTGCGTAGCCCCCTATCCTGAAGTATCTTACCTAGTGCTTATTACTGGGAGAGTCCTAAAATGCTTGCAAGATGGGACTGTTGGAGTGAAAGAGGGATTTGCATTAATCCTTTGGCAAGCATTTAGTACAGCACTGGAGAACCTTTTCCCTCCAAGGGGCTACTTTGAAAATGAGTATGAACTCTGAGGGCTGCATAGAAGTTGAGGATGGGGGATGCTTAAGGGGGAGCGTTCAGGAAAAGGAGGGTCCAGACCTTGGCTCTGTCCCTATCCTTTGTGGGCATGTCCTCATCTCTGCTCCCTTCCCCTGAGCTCACTCAGTCTTTCAGTGCTTGGAGTAGGAACCAGGGGCCATATCCAGGAACTGGAAAGGGACAAAATACAAGCTAGGGAGAGGCTGCATTTGTCCCTCAGGCCTGAGGTTTCCCCACCCATGATATAGGGCCTGATTCAAAGATGTTGAAATTAATAGAAAGATTCCCATTCATGTTTAGCTCAGGCTCCTATGCTGTGATGCACATTAGCGTGGTGCTTCAGAAACAGGCCTTCAACGGGAGCCAGGCAGAGAAATGTTGGGTCACGGTATAAAAAACTATCTCTGATGCAGCCCCAAAAACCTGCTGGACTTGCAGGTTATTAAACTGCTTCCAGTAGTAGTAAGCGGTGGCTCTCCTGCCGAGTTCAAAAGGCAAACTGTCTCATTTAAAGGGGGGCTGACTGTAGATCACTCTCAGTATAAAGTGGAGCCTTTCTATTAAAGCCCGGCTCGGATTTCATGAATTAACATGAAATATAGCTTTCTTATTCTACCCTGGTTTCTGTAATAAACACGCTCATACATTGCCTTTAAATCATACCGAGGGATGTTTCACTGCAGTACGGCTAGAAAGGAGAGGGCCATGGCAGTTTGAAGTTCACATTCCTAGTGCTTTAGGATCAAATCAAATCTTCCTGAAGGGTTGATACCTGGGCATAGACAGAAGATCTGGGGAAGTTCAAATGGTGGGATTCAGGAGACAACTACCGCAAAGAGTTTAATTCCAGTGTAGAAGCATTAGGGTCAGGGCCATCCATCAATTCTGTCTTCTTTGTCTGAAAAGTAGCCATGACCCCAGCCTAACGGGCTGCTATGCGAGGGCGTAGCCATATTAGAGACAAGTCGTGCTGCGGTCCCAGGGCCCACAACTCTGGAGCCCTACCCTTCTGCTGCTGGGGGTCAGCCCATTCTAGCCTAGCTATACCCCTGTTGTTGCTGTGCATGGCAAGACCAGCCCAAAGAGGCCCAAACAGATATGTCAGAGAAGAAAGGATGGTGGCTCCTTGGTTGAGGTGCCAGACTCAGATTTAGGAAACCCATGTTAATGCCCTTGCGTGTCCACTGACATCCTGTGTGTGAATTTGGCCCTCAGATCCCCCTTCTTTGTCGGTGTAATTTGGGCATGTTATTTTGCTATATGTTGGTGCAGGTACCTTGATTATACCTTGGGAGAATGTGTTTCTTTATTTTGTAACTTAACATTTATTTATTTATTCAAATTTAGGTGCTGCCCTTCCCATTAAGGCTTAGGGTGGCTTATAACCAATAAAAACATATTAAAAATTCCCTTAGCCCAACTCTATCCCTGCCTGCTAAACACTTGGCCAAACAGAAAGGTCTTACATGATTTCCGGAAGATGAGCAGGCTCGAGCTTAGACGAGCCTCCATGGGGAGGGAGTTCCATAATCGTGGGGCAGCCTCCGAGAATGCCTCTCTGCGTGCCCTTGTGGAAACTTCACAGGCAGATGGGACCTGCAAGCGGGTGCTCCAGCTGACCTGAGAGGCCGCAACGGAACATGAAGGAAGAAGCGTACATGCTTCTGTACCACCTAAGCATTTGCTGTCTTTAGCTATGCAAGTCGCTTACATCTCCTTTACATCTAACTAAGCCATAGTCTGACTCTGCTGAAAGGGGAGGGCAAAAGGTCCAGGGGGTGGGGCAGACAATATCTGTGTATCACATTATTATTATTTATTATTATTATTATTTGCCTAGCACCAGCAACGTGTCTGATCCTGAACAATCATGATCCTGGAGACAGACCTCTGCCCCCAAGAGGCTTACAGTCTAGAATGGAAAGGGAAGAGGCACACAGGCAGGAAGGGAGAGGAAGAAGTTGCAGGTGCCCGTGCTTAGCTTAGGAAGGAGAAGCCTAGAGGAGCAAGCAACCCCCTTCCTGAGGCCTCTTCCCCTGCCCCACACACGTTGCTCTCTCCCCCACTTTCCTCCTTCCTTGTGCTGCTTCTCTCTGACCCCTTGGTTCTCTGATTCTCCACACAGAGTATTTTCAGACGTTACGATATCACAATAAAGCACAGTGAACGACAGTCATTCCCACGGCAGGGCCAAAGCGCCCTGAACGTCTGTTTCGCAGGCGCCAGATGTTCACCACAGTCAATCCCCACCAGGGGTCAAAATTAACCACGCTTCCGGAGCTCCGACCCGGACCATCTCCGAAAGCGTGGTCAAAGCAATTCCCACCAGGAAACAACAGAAAGTAATGTCTGAACGGCAACCACCAACCGGAATCAAGCAAAACAATTCCCAGGCGGGGACAAAGCATGCAGCGTCGCTGCCAGGCAACGAGCAACAACACAGGCCAGGGAGGGAGATTTAAAGGGCACACAGCGGCAGGGGGACGTGGCGGGATGGAGTGAGGCGGAAGGGAGAGGAGAGTGGTGGGAGAAAGAGCAAGGGAGAAGGTGGAGGAGGAGGAGGAGGAGGAGGAGGTGGTTGTGCTGCACCTGGAGGCAGTGGAGGGACAGCAGCAGTAGCCGGGACAGGCCAACCCGGCGCCTGCTGCCGGCCCAGGGGGCGAGGCACCCAGGAAACGGGTAAGGGGACCAAAGGGGGGGGCAGGGTCACCAATGCGGGTGGGTGGGCTGGTGGGGGGGGGAAGGGGGAGGGACTCGGGGCTGTGGCAACCCGGTAACCATCCCCCCCCTTATGACCTGCAGACATGAAAATGGGCCCAGGAGCCCAAGCCCCCGGAGGAGAGGGCTGGAGGGCTGGAGGGCAGGCAGAGGAGGAGGACAAGGAGGGGGAAGACCGCGACCCAGAGTGCACCCACAGGAGACGACCATACCATCGAGGGGGGCAATGGGGGCACAGGGAAATCCAGGACTTTATTCGGATCTGGGGGACCCTGGAGCACCAACTGGAGCTGGCAGTCAACCAACGCAACGAGCACGTCTTCAAGGAGATCGTGCGGGAAATGGAGGTGGCAGGGCATCACAGGACAGTGGCCCAGTGCCGGTCGAAGGCCAAGGAGCTGAAGACGGGGTACAAGGCCATTAAAGACAACAACCGGCGGTCCGAGCATGGAGCCCGGACCACCCCCTACTATGACACCCTGGACCGCATCCTACACATGAAGGGGTTCATTGTTGCCCCGCACCTCGTGGGGAGCGCTGTGGTCCAGGGCAGGGAACGGGCTGAGGTATCCCCTCCCCTCGCCGCCCTCAGTGAACACACCGGCTCCGGAAGCCCCACCCCCCAAGAGGAACACTCTGGGGCCTTGGGGACCAGTAGGCCCCACGAGCCCCCAGCCAATGTCCGTAGTGGGAGGATCCGAGGCTGGCACCCTGGTCACCATCAGCCAGTGGATGCAGGGGGACCTCAGCCACACCGAGGGGCCGGCCTCGGAGGGCTCAGAGACTGACATTGAGGGTAATCGGGCGGGTGGGACGGGCCACGGACCAGGGGGGAAGGCCCAAGAGAGGAGAAGGGGGCACACGGGCCACGGGCCCAGCCGCAGCAACCCCCTTACACCCTAGACCCCGAAGAAGGGGCCCGGGGGCCGCCAGGGGCCATGGTCCACCCAACCCCACCCACCCCTCCCCATTCCCGCACAGGTCGTGGCACGCCCTGGCACCTGTGACAGCCTGGTGAGGAGGACAGAGGCGAGCAGCCCCCGGAGCAACCAGAGGCCCCAGGTGAGGCAACACAGCAAGGGGGGGCAGGGAGCCAGGGCAGGGAAACCAGACCCTGGGTTAGGGGCAGTCACAGGGGGCAGCTGGGGGAGGGCACCAGCCCTCCCTCCTGAAGGGGGGGCAGGGCCCCCCATCTGTGGCACAGGAGGGGGGGAGGGTGGCTGGGGCGGCTAATCATCCCCTACCATGCACCCCAAAAGGGCGACCCGCCGGGGACCAGCAAGGCGGACCCATGCCCCCGGCCCAACAGATGAGGGAGCACCGGGTATGGGTACGATGCCGCAGGGAGGAGCAGGTGGAGGACATAGTTTGTTCCACCACAGAGCAGGGGGAGCAGATGATTGAGGCCATCGACCGCATGGTAGCAGCCACCAAAAGGGCCATGCAGCAGGCGGAGGCCAGGGTCCGGAGGCTGCAGGTGGAGGTGCACCTCGAACAGAAGCGGGAGAGCCACAGCAGGCAGGTGGAGGCATTCGGGCGACTGGAACAGGCCATAGACCAGATGGTTAAGGAGCACTCAGCAAAGATGGACCAGTCACATAACATAGGCACCTCACTGCTCCTACACGCGGGTACTATGAGTGCCTATGTGATGGCAGCCACCCCGCCGGGCAACCTGCCTGCCCCAGCCCCGAGACCAGGCCCCTCAGTGCCCCCACCATCTCCGCCACCGCCCCAGATGCTGTCGCGCTCGCTGGGGCCGCGATTCCGCCTACCGGTCCCTGTAGGCCTCCGGAGGGAACTGCCCCCCAGCCCTGCCCCCCCCTTCCACCACTGCCAGACCCTCAGGACACCAAGGCCTCCCAGGACACTGTTGGGGACACAGACAGTGGAGGGGAGGGGAGCTCCCAGAGCTCCATGGTGCACATTGGGCGGCTGCAAGGGAGGCCCCAGAGATTGGGGGGAAGGGGGAGGGCGGCCTGAGGGGGGGTAGCACTGGGAGGTGGGGAGTGGGCGAGGTGGCGGGAGCACTTGTAGAAGGGTGAAACAATAAATGCACGGGCACCACAGTTGCCTCCGTGTGTCTGTTTGTGGGCCCGGGATCGGGAGCGCATAGGTTTGTAAGGGCGCAGCCAGGGCAATGCTGGGGGGCCCAGAATGAGGGGGGGAATGCACGGCCTCACATAGAGAGACACAGGGCCAGGAGGGCGCCGGATCATGGGGTAGTTGAGGGCAGCCCCCTGGGTCTCGCACACGTTGTGCAGCACACACCAGGCTCCGATCACGAGGGAGGAGGTCTCCACCGTGTAGTCCAGGCGGCCCGCGAGGCTCCTCCAGCGCTGCTTGAGGGCCCCAAAGGCCCTCTCGACCACGGTCCTGCTTGCACACAGGCGAGTACTGAAAAGCGCCTCCGCAGGGTTACTGGCGACCAGGTACGCCTTCATCAGCCAGCAGGTGAGTGGGTAGGCTGGGTCCCCCAGGATGCAGGGGTACATCCGGACATAGAAGGGAGAGATGGTCATGATCCAGGCATCGTGACTGCAACCAGAGTGGCTCATGTAAATGTCTATGAACCGACCCCGGTGATCCATGACCGCCTGCAGCTGCAGGGAGTGGTACCCGTGTCTGTTGAGATATTCCGAGGCCTCCTCAGCGGATGGGCGCAGGATCTCTATGTGGGTGCCCCCAGCCGCGAAGCCAGCCATCACAGCCTCCTGGTCCACCAGCTGGATCACTCAGTCCAGGAGCACGCCCTCCACCGCCTCTCAGACGTTCCTCAGGATCCTGGCAACGATGCTCACCCCAACGCCGAAGTGCTACGAGACAGAGCAGCAGGAGTCGGGTGTTGCAAGGGCCCAGACCCCAATGGCCACCCGCTGGACCATGGGTATGGGGGCCCGCATGGGGGTGGTCTGCCGCTCCAGCCAGGGCGTTACCAGCTCCGCGAGTCACAGGAGGACGTGCATGTCCATCCGAAAGTGTGCTCTCCAGGCAGCCTCGTCCCATTAGGCTAGTGCTCTGGCCCACCACCCCTGTGCCCACTCCGTGACCCATACCCGCTGGTCAATGGGCATTGCGAGCAGGGCAGCATGCCCCATGGTCTCCCTCCGCCACTGAATCCGTCTGACCGCCTTGCGGAGCGCAGCAGCCCGGCCCTGGGTGCGGAGGAGGGCCTATCGGGCCACCCCAGACACCTGCTGGGCCCTGAGGGCGGGCCAGGGAGCGCCTGCGCCCGTGGTGGGCTCTCCAGGCTCTGGCAGCGCTCCTGGCCATGCATACGCGCAGCCGGGTGGCCAGGTGCACCTCTGCAGTCTGGATGCGCAGGAGGTCTGTGTGAGAGCGGTACCACTCCGCACACATGGCTAGATGCATCCCACAGGCACCCAACCGGCCCAGCTCCATGGTGACTGTTGCCCCTGTTGTAGGTTCGGACCTGTGTTGTCCCGCCCCCTGGTCACACCCTGCCAACCGGGCTCGAGCCCCGGGTCGCCCTGGCCAGCCCCCAGACTGGCAGCGAGCGGGGCGGGGAGGCCGCAGGCGGCCCAATGCACGCACATGTCTTCCTTGAAGGGGGCATGGCACTTGGTCCTGCCTTCGGCCGGGCGTGCGGGCAGAAGCTGCATTCCTGCTGTCATCACCCCCCACCTCCCGGTGTCGGCTGCCTGTTGTCCTCAGGGCCCCACTTAGTGTGTAGGCTGTTCTGTCTGTGTGCTCTGTTCCAGCAGCTGTGCTGGGTCCACACCCCATGCCTCGCTCTGTAGCCTTACAATGTTGCAGCCTGTGCCCTTATCGCTTGGCCTTGGAGCTCCCCTGCTTCCCCTCCTGTTCCTCCAGGGATTGTGGGGCCCTCCTTTCCTTGCACTTCGTATCCGCCGCTTGCTGGACCATGGCTGGCCGCTCTTCCCCAGGGCTCCCGGGCTGCAGTGCCCCCAGGGCCCCCCATAGCTGGACCTTCCGCGAGACCACGGCCCTGTGTGACCTGTGGCATTCCCCGGCCGTGCAATTGCTTTTGAGCTGCCCGGACAGCCTCACAGGTGCCTACGAGAGTATGAGCTCTGGGCTGCGGTACTATAGCTATGTGGTGAGCGCCCGCGACTGCCGGCTGCATGCTGAGACGCTGGGCCTGTGTCCCTTTCCCGATGGTTGCATTCCAGAGATCAGGTGCTCGCATGTGGGGTGGTCGGCGGCAGAGACCGTCTCCGCCCTCTCTGTGTGCAGCCTGGCTGCCTACATGGCCAGTCTGGCGGAGGGGGCCCTGCCTTGGCTGTGTCCTTCTTTGGCTGTGTTCACGGGGCCCGAGGTTACCAGTGGTCCCGCAGGGTGATCTCTCACCGCCTGTTGGAGCTGGGTCACCTTCCGTGGCCACCACCTGCTGACTATGGCTTGTCAGAACCGGCGTTGGCTGGTGTGTGGTCCCAATCCAATGTGCAGGTGGGACTCCCCACTCAGGATCCCTTCGAGGCATACTACCTGGTCGCCCACCACATGTCTGCGCTGGGGTACCATCGGGGCATGCTTCAGTGGCCCCACTTCGTGCACCTGGTGGGCCACCTGGCCCCAGGCCCCTTTGTGGCCCCCTGCAGATGGCTGTGAGGCTCCCCTTTCTTCTGGGCCCTGGATGCTGGCCCAGCTGTGGGCTCCTGGCTCTGCCCTGCTGCCACGAGTCGCTGCCCGCTCCCTCCATGATGTCCCTGGCTCGGTGCTGTGCTGGCTGATGCTTGGGGTCCCGCTGCCCCTGTCTGTGCATCTGTGCCCCCTCCGCGGGGCCCCCCCTGTCCGCCTCTGTGACTGGTGTTCCACTCCGTGGCTGTCATCTCCTGTGGCTGTTTCCTGAACGCTGAGGTGGCTCCTGGCACCCCGGGTTCTGCTGTCCTTCCTGGTCCGGCCTCGATCCCTCCTGTGCCCATGCCCCCCCACCTCCCTTGGGTGCCTCTGTGACTGATGGGTGCTGGGGCCCCCGGACTGCATCTCCTGGCGTCCTCCCAGGGAGGGGGGCAGGCTTGCGGAAGGGCTGCTCCGCTCTTTGGCCCCGGCTCGCCTCCATCCCATCCATCGCACCCTGGTTGGCACATGGGCTCCCTGGCAGCCTCCTGGACCATTCCCGGGCCGCTCCCTGGACTGTGTGGCCTCCCCCTGTGCCTGTGATGTGCCCCTGCGGGGTCCCCCCATTATGGGACTGGCAGTGCAGCTATGGGGATGCCCGTGCAGGCTGTGCTGTTGTGGGGGTCTGGTTGCCATTCCCTGTCTCCTGCCCTGGCCCCTGGGCCAGTTCCCCCCCTCCTCCCTGTCCCCGCCCCCTCTTCCCCCCTGTGCCCATTGTGCTGTGTGTGTTGTCTGTCCCGCTATGTCCCCCCTTCCCTTCCTTTCCCGTGCGGGTGTGTATGCGCCCGGGCGTGTCTGTGCTGTGTGTTCCACTGTGACCTCGTTCATATTCCCTGTGCCTGTTGTGTGTGCTTCCTCGGCGGCTCTTCTCCCTCTTCTCCCTCCCTTCCCGTTTCCCTTGTATGGGCGTTCCCTGTAGGCTCTTTTGGCTTTGTTTGCCCTCAGCCAGCCATGTCTGTGTCCCACCCCTCCCCGAACCCTTCCGGGTGTTTTGACCACGGCCCGGGATCGGCGTCACGTCTTGCGCTGGCCCGGGCCGTGGTCTGGTGGCCTGATTCCCTGCCGTGGTCCCGGTCCTGTCATGTCTGTTTGAGGCCTTTCTTGACCACGGGGGGTGGTTAGATGGGTCACCACCACTGGGAATCCACTGTGGTGATTCGGGTGCCCGTAACATCTGAAATCACCCGCACATCCCCATCAGGTTGGAAATTTCCCCTAGTTCAGTCAGACTGCGGCTAAGTGTTTGCCAGCTGTGCTCCTCCTAAAATACCTTCTGCATCCCCACCCTGGGGGGCCTCCCCCCCCCTGCAATTTGAGAACTGCTGCCCTGGGCTACACTGGTTAGTGAAGTGAATGAAGCTTACTTGATACTGGACCTTTGGGTACCACAGCTACCAAATGGAAACAGATCTTACAATGGGAACGTGCCGCGGTGTGATGAGTAGACTATTGGAGATAAACTTCAGGGTGGTTCCCCCCCTGCTCTAATTCAGTCAAGGAGCTATGATATGGATGCACAGATCTCCCTTGGCCAAATTTCCCCAACAAATCATGTCTGTTGGAAACCATTTCTGTAGGGTGTCAGACTGAAACCCATGTTCACTGCGTTTCCCCCATCTCTTTCAGTGGGGAACATGGATCCCTTCCAGTGGTGTTTTTGCTTGAGGACTGTGGATGTGACTTTCCCTCTGGTTTCTTTTATCTCCACTTTGGAGAACAGAGGGGCTTTAGCTTATTTCTGTGCAGGACAGGGAAGCTTGCACCATTTCCTGTTGTCTTTCCCCTTGTGCTCCTGAGATATTGTAAAAATGCTTGGTATCCTCCAGTAGGTTGTAACCACGTCGCCCTAATGTTTCACAGCTGCTCAGTGTAACTTTAAACTTGCACCGTTCAGACGCTTGCAATTAGCAAATGAAAGGGGGCCAAAATCACATCTCCCTGAGCGTAAAAATATGCAGGCTTTGCTTTGACCAAAAGAGGAATAAAATTAGAGAGTTAAAATTCCAGGCTGGGAGGGAAATCCACTAAAATTATTGAAATGTTAGGCAACAGAAAAAGAAAAATCCCTTGACAAATGGCGTTTTCTTTCTCACCTGTTCCTTCCTCAGCATGTTTCTGACCCCCAGGGATGTAGCTAGGTTGGAATGGGCGCTGGCGTAGGAAATGGAATAGGGTCCCCTGGCCTCCTCCCGGTGGCAGTGGGGAATGCAGCTGCCTCCAGAGGTGCGGGCTCTTCAGGCTCATAGGCCTCGGTTATATTGTAGCTATGCCCTTGCCCCGATTAGGGCAAAGAGTTAATGGCTTGCATTTTTCATACCCTTCTTACACCAATGAGTGACCCTGTGCAGGCATGTAGCTGGCACTGCATTAGTCTGGTTAGATTCTGCCCATAACGCATACACCGCGAGGGAACGGAGGTGCTGCGTTCCGACAGCCTGTTCTAACTAGCTGGGGAAGGGATGGCTGTCACATGGTGGGGAAACACAAGTGGCAAGCACACGACACCATGTATGACATATTTCATTGCTAGGGCAAAGGAGACATTCAAGGATCAAGGCTGCTTCGACACCTCCCATGTCTGTGCATGTAGCGAATCCCACTCGAAGCAGTGTGCAGGCTGAGCCTGTAACAGGCCCCAAACTGCTCAGTGCTCAGTACAAAGCAAAAGGTGCCTCAGTGCCCACGCGTGCGTGTAAACGTGCGTGTCTGAGCTCTGTTGGGCAGGCAGGTTTGGTGCAGAGCTGTTTGTAAATTCACCTGTGCCTTTAGCAAAACTCTGCGTGGTCCGTTCCTTCTAATGCTATTATTTAAACGTTTGTTGAATAAAGGAGAAGGCCCTAGATGAGTCACTGGCTTTCTAAATGCCATAGCCCAGCCTCTACACACACACACACACACAGCTGCCTATACAGCTAGAGTGTCTTCTGCCTTATACACCTGGCACACTGGCCTTGTGGAGAGTTTCAAGGAGAGCCACTTACAGTAATGCCACAAAATGACTCCCCACTGACAAGAAACTGGGCAGGACTTAGGCCGTTTTTAGACGAGCGCGGCGGCGCCCGCGCTTGTTTTCAAAAAAGCCGGCAGCCCGTTCCACACGAGACGCTGCCGCCGAATACGCGCATGTGCGGCTGACGCGCATCCATTTCCGGCCGCGTATGACCAGCCTCGATCGCCGACCCGGTCAGTTCGCGCCCGGAAATGGATGCGCGTCGGCCGCGAATGCGCGTATTCGGCGGCAGCGTCTCGTGTAGAACGGGCTGCCGGCTTTTTTAAGAAACAAGCGCGGGCGCCGCCGCGCTCGTCTGAAAACGGCCTTAGTGTGTTGGGGGGCTTGCCAGGGCCCAGCACTGGTGATTAAATTCAAGGGGGGTGCAGAGCCCCAGGGAGTGTGCACCCTGAAATGGGCAAGACCACGGAAAGGCCAATATTGGTTGTTTCTTTGGATGGTTTATTTAGCTTTCATTAATGACTTTCCTGCCCTACCCCCTGTACTGGCCATCATCCAGATTCAATCACAAGAACTCCCGTTTTCTGTTCAGCTTTAGGGAGGCAGGTTAGTTCAGTTGTTGGGTTGCTAGCTGGCAAATAATCAGGTTCAGTTCCCTGCTCTGACAAGCGCTGGGCCAGGGGGCGTGGCTTCTAGGACAGGCTCGGGTGCCAGCAATTCACTTTTTTTACAAATTAAGCATGATCTGGGTATCTTTAGTCTCAAAAGAAAAAGATAAAGGAGGGAGCTGGTAACTGTTTTCAACTATCGAAAAGGCTACTATAAAAAAGAAGCAGACGTGTTCTCCACTGATGACAGGACAAGAGGCAATGGCCACGATCCTCAAGCCACTTGCTCTGGAGAAGCCCTGTGGGGTTCTGGACCCTCATCTTCCTTGGCACTGGGGAGTGGCAATAAGGGGGTGTCACTCTGTGTTCTGCCCCAGGGCCCATTTCATCCTAGCTGCACCCCTGAGTTACATAGACCAGCACATGACCCTCTGGAGGTTTTCTTTCCTTATAATATTTAGCAAAAAAAAACAACAACAGCCCATTAACATTGCCAATGTGGGACCTGCACTTAGCTAACAGCCTGTTGGTTGCTGATTGGCTATTGGTATTCCCACATGCACACAATCATTTTTAAGTAAATCCCACTTTTCCCTTCAACCTCAAACCCAAAAGGTATTGATTGGTTTAACCACTTTCTTCATTCATCGTGTGTTTTTTCAGACGAATTCTGGGGGGCACCCCTACGTCTGCCCACTGCCAGCCGCGCTTGGGCCGAGATCAGACAGACCCAGCGGGTTCCCCAGCTCACAGTCCGCCCGCGCATCACCCCCAACACACACCATAGAGTTGCAAGCTAGAGTGTCTGCAATGCTACAGTGTTGCCTGGGGCAACAGCCAGCTGGAAACAGAGCAGCAGCATGGGTCCGCGTGTCAGATGGACAGCTGCTCCGCTTTGGACTGGCTGGGCTGCCCGAAGCAGGCACATCTGGCGTGGCCACCCAGACGGTGCCACCCAGCGGTGAAGTGGGCTGGTGCGGCCAGCACCAGGGCAGCCCGTCCATCTGGAAACACCCAAAGAGTGCATCTGTGGTTACAAACAACTCAACAAGAAATCCCCAGGATTTCATTTCACATTAATCCCTCTCTGCACCTCTCTGGAGGCTACTGGGCAGATAGATTTAGCTTTGACGGTGTTCATTAAGAAAAATCAGGGCTGTCCTCCTCAAAGTTCAGCACTGACACAAGCCCCATTGAAGTGAATTTGGCTTAGTGCATTGAGGATCAGAACCTGGATCCTGCAATAATTCCTATAACCAGGAATCTGAATGACTCAAAATGGGTGTTTCCTTCCCATCTGCATGAGACAAACAAGGAGAGATTTAAACAAGTTGAATCCAGGAAACAGTTATTTGACTTTCCTGGTACTGTGCCAGCCAGGTCTATGCTCCTAGATAAGAAATAATTAATTATTGATATTTGTTATTTATGTTGCTGATGCTCCCGAAAGTCTAGCCAGGATCGTGCCCCCTTCATATTGGTCCTAGTCTTAAAGAACTTGCAGCAGGCCTTAATTCAAAACCCACTGGAATTATTATTTATATAGTGCCAGCAATGTGCTTGGCTGGCATTCTCTCTCCTTACGTCCTGCTTCCATAGTCATATATTTCTCCAGTAGTGGGTAAATGATATGGCATGGTCTGTCTTAGCAAGGCCCTCTGCAGGACAGGTTTCTTCCAGAAGCTGACAGACCAGTAGAGGTTCGTTCCACAGACACAAATATCCAAGTCCCCGCTTTGTGGTCCTTTGACCTGCCAACCCATGTTCAAAGATAATTTAGGATATTAAGAAACGAGACCATAGCCCCCTGGAGTCTGGGTTTGGTCTGTTCAGCCCGCACTCACTTGTTTAGTATGTACAGCCTAATAAAGGGGCAACCCCCTAAGTGTATTTCTTGGGCGTTCAGGCAGCCCTCCCCCTCCCCCCCCAGTTTAGTGTGACAAGACTAATACACAAGCAAGTGTTCTTCCCCACCGCACTCCATCCTCCCCTCCTTCTCAGTATCCCGCCCCCTGTAACGACAGCCACGGCAAACCATGGGAAGAAGAAGCCGCTCTAGCTGTTTCTTTCTTCCAGACTATTATGACTCTGGGAGGTGGTCCAGCACCGGCTGTCCCCACCCACCCACGGAGGGTCATACCTCAGTTTGTACCTGCCAGCACCTGGCAACTGGAGATAACCTTTTGCTAGACACAGAATGCTGAATTTATCTTTGTTTTTATTTTATTTATTTTATTTAATTTTTATTGCAGTAAAATAAATGCATGTATATAACAACCAGTAATCAAAACAAGAAAAACAGTCAAAAGAGGAAACAATGCAAAAACAAACAAAGGTGCGGTTTGGATGATTAACAACTTAATGTAAGTATCAAATCATAATGCTGAGTTTATTGAGCAAATTGCATACTTTATTGAGCACCTATAGTGCAAATTGAAAGCAAAAGTAAAAATTTAAATCAAAAGCACGCCGTCTTTGCTTGTTGTTGCCACTAAGTTTCTCGTATTCACGGTTCACAGTGATGTGCTGGCAGGCAGCAGCACACAGTTTTATTGGGGTCTCGGACTCCGTGGTGTTGGAAATCCCTCTCGGTTCACATAAAATCTCCACTCAACCATGCACCTCTTGTACCCCCTCTCTATCATCTCCTGCATTACCATACAGTGGGGGCAGAAAACATCCCCGCTTGTGAGGATGCTCTGCAATTTTTCAAGTGTTCAAACCTTGTATAGGGCAACAAGCTCCCCTTCAGTCAGTTCACATTTCTTGTACCCTGAGTCACCTGTTTCCCCCAAGAGATTAATCTCTGCCATCGGATCAAAGCCATCCTGGTGGCCCTGTGGCTATCCGCTTGTTGTGATCAAGGCAGTGATGAGAAAAAATGGCAGGGAAGGTCCAGCCTCCGTTAGTGACTGCCCTACTTCTGGAAGTGCATAAACGTCCAGAAAAGTTATGATCTCATTCACATCCCACTCTCATCTCATCCAGGGGTCCCGCTCTTCCAGTCTGCTGAATTTGGAACTGCAGCAGGGCTGCGCCATGTCCGCACTCCATCATGCATACATAGAACCCCAGGGTGTCTATGAGCCACCCTGTGAGCGCATAGGCTGCCTTGCGGGATGGGTCTGGCCGTTCTCTCTGTACATCACACCTCACCCAAATTTATTTATTTATTTATTTATTTATTTATTTATTTTATTCCATTTATATTTTATTTTATTCCATTTTATTTCCATTTATATGCCTACGGCATCTCGGGGCGGCTTCCAACATAAAATAAACAATCACAATATAAAAATCCACACAGATATTTAAAACAATTTTAAAATACCCCCCATACAAAAATTTAGCCCACCCTCCCCTCCTGCGAAGGCCTGGGAGAACAGCCATGTCTTGCAGGCCTGACAGAAGGCCAGCAGACTCGGGGCCAGTCGTGCTTCCTCTGGGAGGGAGTTCCACAGCCGGGGCCCAGCCACTGAGAACACCCTCTCCATTGTAGCCCCCCACTTTACGCGGGGGTTCTCCAAGAAGGCACCCCCGGTGGACCGGAGAGTCCGTCCTGAGTCACGGAGGGTGAGGCGGTCCCTGAGGTATCCAGGTCCAAGACCGTACAGGACCTTATAGATCAATGTCAACACAAATGTCACCAAAGGCCAGGGTATCCATCACACACACACCCAACATCTAAGAGCCCCATATCCCAGGCAGCTGCAGTACTCACAGACAAAAGCCAAAGCCATTAGGCTTTCCCGGGCAAACAACCACAGCAATAGCTTTCAGTGGTGTTATATGACCCCTTATTGCCACTCCCCAGTGCCAAGGAAGATGAGGGTCCAGAACCCCACAGGGCTTCTCCAGAGCAAGTGGCTTGAAGATCATGGCCATTGCCTCTTGTCCTGTCATCCGTGGAGAACACGTCTGCTTGTTGTGCTTGTTATCGCACTCCAAGCCTTCCATTCTGCTGCTGAGCAGAATCTGTGAATGATCCAACAGATCCAAGCCTTCTGCTGTCGTTTGGTGTGATGTGATGTCAGTGCACAGAAAGGTTCTCATTTGATCTCTGGTTGGGATAGTAGGGCACACCACATCACAGCGGTGGCTCATGCTTCGGCGCCATGCGCTTGCCTACCTCTGACAACAATGGACCGCGCTGGGGAGGACCGCGCTACACAAGGGCAGCTGATGTGCACAGAGGTCCCTGTTGGAAAATGCGACTTCAGTCACTGACACCATGGGCAGGACTGTGCTCACGTCCGAGATGCTTGTCTGGGTGAGAAGAAGAAAAGCACAGACTGGTGAGAAAATGTGCTGTCCTTATGGAGAGACACTGAGTGGGCTGCAAACTTCAGGATCCCCATCTCCTCATCCTGCAGATAGCCCAGATCCTCAGCCCACGACGGGAGGAACAAAGCATGGTGATGCAGTCACCCACCCCCATGGAGAAGCGTGTTGCCATCACCATCTGGAAGCTCAGCACCCCAGACTCCTGCCACTCTGTCACCCAGCAATTTGGCATTGGAACCTCGACGGTGAGCACCATCCTCATGGAGGTTTGCACAGCGATTGTGGAAGCGCTGCTGAACAGTTGGCTGACGCTGCGGAGGTGATGGAGGAATTTTACTGGGAGGGGTTCCTGAACAGTATAGGGGCAATAGATGGAAGCCATATCACCATCATCTGCCCTCCCTATAGCAAGGACGATTACCTGAACTGGAAGGGATTTTTCTCCATGTTTCTTCAGGCCATAGTAGACCACCTTGCCCAGTTTGTGGACGTGCTGGCTAGGCGGTCCAGGAAGAACCACAACACCCGCATCTTCTGTCAGTCCCTCTTCTTTGACCACATGCACATAGGATACTTTGGACCCGCCGCTGAAACATGCTTTGAGGGGATGCTCATGAGGCCTATTTTTCTCAGAACCCTGTCTACACCCTGAACCCCTAGCTCATGAATCCAGTGTTGCCTGCACCCAGGAGCAAAGGTACTGTAACCAGCAGTTCAGTGCCACCCACTCTGTTGTGGAGAGAGCTTTCAGGCTATTAAAGCAGAGCTAGAGATCAATAGTTTCCAGAACTGATTTCTAGCTAGGCACTGCTCCACTTCTACTATTGCCTGTGTTCTTCATGGCATCTGCGAGAACAGCAGAACCGTGTTGGAGAAGCCCTCCACCAGTCAGCTCCAGTGAGCCAGTGCCCCTGTTCCAGGACCAGCTGAACTGTGTGGAGCAGCCCATAACTGGAGAGATCCGGGACACCTTGTTCCAGCACATCAACCACAATGCTAGCCAAAACCCACCATCTGTGAACTGTTTCAAATGATCTTTTTGTGATATCAAAAAGCCTTTTAAAATATTTCCTGTGCTTTCCTCTGACCCATCTGGTTTCCTCACACCCACCCCAGCACCGGGATGGCATACTTTCCATCCTTGGGCCCTACAACGTGCTATTTCCCACCAGGCAGCCTTTCCCTGAGTGTTTACTATCAGCATTCGCAGATGAGTCAGCTGCAGGTCTGAACCTCTGTTTTCCTATTGGTATCTGCAAGCTAGCCAGGTCTGGGAATGACAATAGGAAGTGCAGAGGCGCAGGCGTACAGCCAGCTGCTGTGCCCTCCTCCCAACCTGTAAGTGAAAGCTCATGGCCAGCAGACTCCTTATCCCCTATTTTCAGTCAACCTTTCCTTCCAGCCCCCCACCCCCAAAAGCAGCATATGAATTTGCTGTACCCTACCACCATTCTCCAAGGTCCCACTCCACCCTCAGACTTCCCTCCTTTTCCAGAAGCAGCACAAAAAGTGTGGAAAAATTCAATAACTTTATTTTGGTTTAAACTGTTTCTTTTTGTGCCTGCTCCTTTTGGGGGCAGCTGGGCATGCTTGCTTGAGTGTTGGGACTGACAGAGGGATCTTTCCCAAGCCTCCTCCCACTGATCTGGCTGTGGGGGAGTGTTTGTGAGAGGTGGGCAGGAATGATTGGCATGCCTGGCCCAGGATCTGTTCCCTGGCGTGAGTGCGGTGCAGAGAGGGTTTGGTGCTTTCACTGAGGGGTGGGTTGCTGGGGGAACTAGGGCGGGAGGTCGAGTTCCACGTAAGGGGGCATGAACTGCCAATGTGAGTTAGGAAATGGTGCCTGCCCCTGAGCAACAGTGTTCCCAGTCGCAGCGGCAATATGCTGGAGCAGGGTGTCACGGAGGAACATAGGGTCACATACCCGAATGGACTGGGACAGGCTGCTTTGCGTCTGTGCCCACAACTGGCTCATCTCCTTTCTCGCCTTCTCAGTCATGCTGTCTGACCACTCAAACTGCTGCCAGAGGCGACCCCAGTGCCTGTCCTCCCGATGGTGGTCCAGGTGAGCCTCAGCAGCAAAGGCCTTGCAGCCCATGGCGTTCTGCCACTGTCTATGCTTCCTAGCTATGCCAGTAATTGTGGATCTTATCCACCTATTGTGTGGTCTCGCCAAGCAACTCCCTTGCCAAATCCTCCCTCTGCTGCTGGTTGCAGACCTACAGATCCTGCTTCCACTGGGAACTTGTGGCAGGGGGCTCCATCTGCACCCATTGCGTTGGCAGACCTGTAGCAAGGCAACACGGAAAGCCATTCGTTCAGACCATCCCACCCACCCTCCCGCCCCGGCGTTTCAGACCACCGCCTCCCCAGTTTTCAGCCCTCTGCCCAAAGGGAAGCAGGCCAAGAGTATCTGGCCTATGCTGCTGCTGGGCAGGATGCCATGGTGGAATCTCAGCGCCATCTAGTTCTCTTCCATAGCCACCTGCTTCTGCCCCCTGGTGAAGGCACAGCCATACAGGCAGGGGCGTAGCTATCATAGGAACAGGAGGGACATTTGTCCTGGGACCCAAACTGAGGGGGGGCACAAATCCTGTCCTCTTGTGGTACGGCCAGGTGGAGACTGAGCTGAGCGGAAGTGCCTGGAGCACATGGTGCGTGTGGGACCCACCAAGTGGGCAGCACAGGACAGTGCAAGCACCGACAGCAGCATGAGGCAGGCAGCACATCCGTCGTCTTCAGGGCTCAGGCAAAGCAAACCGAGGGAGGGAGAGGCGCTGCGGTGTCAGGAGTGTCTCTGAAGTCAGAGCAGCAGACTCACTGGCCTGGGGGGCAAGTCCATTTCTTGCACCTGGGCCCATTCCAACCCAGCTACACCCCTGCATACAGGCGGGATGCAACAATGGTGCCATCCACATAGTGGAACCAGTCAAGAAGCTCATAATAGGGCGATGTTTGCCTCCCACAACTGGAGGCACAGTTTTATTTATTTATTTATTTATTTTATGGATTTTTATCCCGCCCCATCCTGCAATGCAGCTCGGGGCGGCTAACAGCAGTAAAACCATTAAAACAATTTAAAATACAAATATAAAATATACCAATAAAAACAGGGCAGAGTAGAATAATAAATAAATACAACGGTGGGGGATTAAAAATCACCCCCCCCCACCCTCCCTCCCAAAGGCCTGGGCAAACAGCCAGGTCTTACAGTTACGCCGAAATGTCAAAAGGCTTGGGGCCAGGCGAGCTTCCTCCGGAAGGGAGTTCCACAGCCGCGGCCCTACCACCGAGAATGCCCGCTCCATCGTGGCCCCCCGCTTAACACGGGGGACCTCCAGGAGGGCACCCCCGGCAGACCGCAGGAGTCGTTCCGGGGCGCGAAGGGCGAGGCGGTCCCTAAGGTAAGAGGGGCCAAGGCCGTATAGGGCTTTATAGATCATTACTAGGACCTTGAACCTGGCCCGGCACACTATCGGCAGCCAGTGCAGCGCTCGGAGCACCGGTGTAATGTGCTCCCGGCGACCCGTCCCCGTAAGAAGACGGGCCGCCGCATTCTGCACCAGCTGCAGCCTCCGGGCCAGGAACAAGGGAAGCCCCACGTAGAGCGCGTTACAGTAGTCGAGTCGCGAGGTGACGAAGGCATGGATGAGGGAGGCCAGGTCCGGGCCAGAGACATACGGACGCAGCCTACGTACCAGATAAAGCTGGCGGAAGGCAGCCTTCGCGGCTGCCTCCACCTGCTGCTCCAGCCGCAGGCCTGCGTCCAAAATGACCCCCAGACTCCGGACCTGCTGAGCTACAGGGGGGCAAACCCCCCCAATCAGGGGGGCCACCACCCCCTTCGCCCTCCCCACCACCATTACCTCCGTCTTATCTGGGTTGAGTTTCAGTCTGCTCTGTCGCATCCAATCCGCCACGGCCTCCAAACATTGGGATAGCACCGAGACAGCAGGGTCTGGGTCGGTAGAAAACGAGAGGTACAGCTGAGTATCATCAGCATACTGGTGACACCGCACCCCGAACCCTCTCACGACCTCCCCCAAGGGCTGCATATAGATGTTAAATAATAATGGAGACAAGATCGATCCCTGCGGAACGCCACACGGTAAGGCGCGGGGGCTCGATGTTTCTTCCCCCAACACCACCCGTTGGCTCCTCCCCGAGAGGAATGAACGGAACCATTCAAGAACAGTTCCGTCCAGACCCCCCCGGTCACGCAGTCGTCTCAACAGCAGCCCATGGTCCACGGTGTCAAAAGCGGCCGAGAGATCGAGCAGGATGAGAAATGTCGAACATCCCGCATCCATCTCCCGGCGGAGGTCGTCCACCAAGGCCACCAACGCCGTCTCGGTGCCATAGCCGGGGCGGAACCCAGATTGAAACGGGTCAAGGAGCCCGATATTATCTAGATGACCCTGGAGCTGGAGCGCCACTGCCCGCTCAATAACCTTCCCTAAAAAGGGAAGGTTAGAGACAGGTCGGTAGCTGGCGAGCGCGTCTACGTCCAACGATGGTTTTTTCAGCAGGGGGCGCACCACAGCCTCTTTTAAGCAAGGCGACAACCTCCCCTGCCGAAGGGACGCATTCACCACCCTCGCCAGCACCGTCCCCAATGTCTCCCCGGAAGCTTTTATTAACCAGGACGGGCATGGATCTAGTTGACAACACGTGGCCCTCACAGACCCCAGGACATCCACCACATCGGCTGGCGTCACTTCCTGAAACTCACCCCATAAAGATGGACCAGACGGACCCTCCGCCCCCCCGCGCTCTTCCCCTACTGCTATCAACCCAGCGTCGAAATCGGCCTGAATCCGAGCAATCTTGTCTGCGAAGTAGATGACAAACTCCTCAGTTGTGCCAGATCTCCTTGTACCCGTGCCTCAAGTCCTTCACCCGCTGCTGGTACCTCATGTCCCAGTTATAACTCTGCTGTACCATTTGTGCCAAGACCGCCTGAAACACTGCCTCATTCCTGTAGCACTTTACCAGGGCATATTGAACCTTTTGCTTTCCCCATAGAGCAGTGAAGGCCTTGGTCTCTTCCTCAGTCCAGGGAGTGCAGTGTTGGCAGGTGGATTTGTAGGCGGTGAGTGGCTGTGACTGAACAGTGGAGGTAACGGTGCTGATTGTTGGTATTAGTCCTGGTCCTGGCGATAGTAATCCTCTGCAAGTCGTTCCTGAGAACGCAGCGGCTGAGAAACAGCAAGCGTCGGGCACATACTGCCAACCAGGAGGATCTGGGAGAAGGCGTGTTTGACAAAGATACATTGGGCTTTTAAGGCAGCTATGATCCGCACTCCAGTGACAGCTGGAAAGAGGGGCCAGAAGTGGTCACTCCTTGGAACTCTCTAGGTTCTTCACCCTCGACTCTATGGTGCTGGCAGACCTGTAAGCATGGAGGCTGCACGCAACCTAACTGACAGGATGCAGACACATGGGCACGCATGCTCCAGGACCCTGCTATGAATGGGGGCTGTATGTCTAATGAGTGGTGGTCATGTGGCCCACAGAGGCAAACACCTAGTAGACACCCACCTGGTGGGGGTTACCATCTCATTTGTTAACACCCGTACACACTCCTCCAATGGGGAACAGGGGCTGAGAGATAGTGACTTGCCCAAGCTCACTTGTTAGGTTGATGGCTAAGATGGGATTTGAACCCTGGTCTCTCTTAGCCTCTGCTAGGCTACACTGGCCTGCTAGCCCCACTAGAGGGCCACCCATGGTGCCCAGCAAGCTTCCTCCTGTTAGGCTTATCAAGCCAGCCTTAACAGAGGAGGCAGCATTAGCCTGGTTTTGCAGCTGGGGAAGCAGAAGCTGATTGATTTGCTAAAGATCCACCCAGCTTACCACTGGCAAGGGAAGGACTAGAACGGAGCCTTCCAAAGTCCCAGTCCCAGCACCTTACTCACTGGGTCACACAGCCTCGCCTCCTGGAAGCTAATGAGACTGCCGCCCATTTATGCTGGGCCCCTAGTGGAGTGACTGGTGCAATCATATAATCAATCATTGGTTTAGCAGGAAGCAATGGAAGCCTCTCCTTGCAGTGGGGATATATAGACTGTGAACATTGTCAGAGCGATAAGCCTTGTTGATGAGGCCTGGAGAGCCTTCCGGAGCCAGGGTTATCTAGGGGGCCAGCAAGTGGAGCAGTGAAGCTAGCTAATCAGAGCTGAGAAGTGGCAGACCATGCCCTCCTAATCAGCCAAGTAGCAGCAATTTCAGCCAAACAATGGCTCTCAGATAGGCAAGGCGAGGTTTTATTAGCCGTGGAATTGATGCTCGGGGCAGGGATGAGGCCCCTCAGCAGCCTTTGCTAATGACCCGTTTGTTCCCATCAAAGGCAACAGACTTTGCCTATCTTCAATGCAAACTCTTTTCAATAGGTGCTGACCCACCAATTCACCAGGACAGCTGCAGAAACCAATGGAAGTATTGTGCATGAGGGGCTATAACATGCGGGTCAGTGTGGGTTAACGAGGTTTCTCTCCCCTCCCCCACATATCATCTTTATTGAGAACATGTTACCACCAAGGTGTAGGGGTGCGGAACCTCCTGCCCATGGACCAAATCCAACCCGAGTGATTTTTATTTGGCCCTTTTCCAGTCCCTGCACTTCAAACACTGAAAGAGCGAGCTCAGGGGAAGGGAGCAGAGACAAGGGCAGGCACTCAAGGACAGGGGATGGATCCATACCACAGATCCATGATCTGGACCCTCCCCAGCCTGAGCACACCCATTCAGCACCTCCGCCCCCCAATTCCCATCCCATCTCCAAAGCTTGTCTTCATTCATTCTGAAAGTGTCCTGTGGAAGGGTAAAGGGTCCCCCATCTCTGTCAAACGTGGATCTTTAGCTCACACTCGGGTGACTTATTCTTTTAGCTCAGACGGTCAGCAGCTCAATTCCAGTAAAACAGAAGCCATTGCGCCGAGTAACATGAAAGATAGTGGGAGTTGGAGTGCAGGATAATGGGAGTTAGAGTGCTTCCTTCATAGCCCCCTGCCCTTTCACTGCCTCATTACCTAGAGCAGCAGTTCCCAAACTTGGTGCCTGTCTGACCCCATCCTGAGACGTATAACCTCACAACCCCAGAGAGCCAGTATATTCAACATCAGTCAGGATCAGGACCTCATCCACAGATGGTGTGACCTCACTAGGGGACATGACCCCAGAGTCTGGGAACCTCTGGCCTCGAAAGTAAGCTCTTTAGAGCAGGAACTTGTCTTTCAGAAATCCGTACAGCACATTGATTTCACACACTATGTTGTTCTAGTGAGCCACAGGGATCGGCTGCTCCGAGGTCGTCTCCGGGGAGGAGAGTGGGACCTGTGTCACAAGAAACATCTCCAGGGGAGAGAGGTTGGGAGAGTGCCTATAGCATGACAGGGAAAACTTTCTCTGAGGGGAGCATCCCCAGGAGAGGTGTGAGCCAGCGAGGGGAACCCTGGCCTCAATCAGGGAGCCGGTGGAAGCAGTCCCTGCTGGTGGCCCAGTAGGCTGACCTCAATAAAAGGTAGATGGGGTGCACTGTACATCTGGCCACCATTGCTGTACAGCACCTAGTACAAAGGGGCCCCTGCTCCCTTAACAGAGTGCCTATGGGTGTTTTTAGATGGACAGTGATCTTGCTGGAGTCCAGAGGTGCTCCGGAGGCCTATCCCTGTGGCTGCTAGTTCCTAGCTCCCCCTGGGTCTGCAACGGACAGACTGGCGGTGTCCCTGGGATGCCCACACAGCACACACACACATCCCGAACCATAGAGTTGTAGACGCTCACCTGATGCTTTAGGCTGGTGCCCACAACTCCATAATGGTAAATAGGGCAACGGCAAGCTGGGCATGGAGCTGCACCGTGGGTCTGCCCAGCAGATGGGCAGCAGCTCCACATTCGGCCATTGCCCCAGGTTTGGCCAGCCCACTCTATGAGCCGTGCTCTGGGATCTTCCGGAGCACCTGCACAGGGGCTGGCCTGGAGCAGCCACAGCCTGCTTCAGGTGAAAATCTGGCAGGTGCCCTTGAGATGAACCAGTCAACCCGAGGGTGATGGGGGCACCCTCAGAGCTGCCGTCCATCTGTATACACCATATGTCCTACTACAATACAGTAATAGAGAGCCAAGAGCAAAGGCCCCAAATCAATTAGAAAGAGGGCTCCAGATTTTCATGGGCATTCCATGACAGAAGAGTCATTGAAAGTTATGGGCAAAGTTTTCAAAAGTACCTCAGTGAGGGGTGGGACTCTGGGCAAAATTTCGGGGTTTGTTTTGTTTCGGTTTCGGTTCTCATTGTATCGGGTCTTTCAGTTCTCTCAGTATCATTTTTTTAACATTGCGGTTTTCCCCATGACTTCAATGGGGAAAACCGCAATGTTAAAAATCTGATTGAAAAAGCCAGTGCAAAAGATCCAATACCGCTGATACCAAGGAAGAACTGAAATATCAGATTAATCTGATATAGCCGTTATCAGGTACTTTCGGTTCTTTGTGAAACCAAAAGTCCCATCCCTATCAGTGATTTAGGAGCCTTCAAAGAGGCATGAGTTCCAAAGCCATGTTTGAAAATGGGGCTAAGGCTCTTTAGAATAATTTCTCCTAATGCAATAAATCAGTCGATCGAGTGGTTATTGACATTGTAACATTAATTTCATTTATTTATTTATTTATTTCCCACCCCACTCCTGCCGTAGCAGCTTACGACATATTAAAAAAATATAAACATATAATATAAACATAACTAATAATAAATAAAAAATAAATAACAGTATAAAAACCGCAATAAAAACCCTAAGGCAAACGTAACCCACCCTAACCCAACAACCCCCCCGCCCCCCATCACCTATCTCCCTTGCCAAAAGCCCGGCAGAACAACCAGCTCTTACACTGTCTTCGGAAAGACGGGAGGTCTGGGCTCAAGTGAACCTCTGTCAGGAGGGAGTTCCACAGCCAAGGTGCGGCCACTGAGAACGTCCCCCTCATCTTCGCCACCCGAGATACCCAGGGGACCTCGAGGAGGGCGCTCCCAGCAAACCTCAGGGACCGATCCAAGACCCGGAGGGTGAGGTGATCCTGCAGGTAGGTGGGGCCCAGGCCGTTAGGACTTTATAAGTCAAAACCAACACCTTGGATTGGGCCTAGAAGACTATAGGCAGCCAGTGCAGAGAACAGAGCACTGGTGTAATGTGCTCGCAGCGACCCGTCCCCATAAGGAGACGGGCTGCTACATTCTGCACCAGCTGCAGTTTCCGAACCATCACCAAGGGTAGCCCCACGTAGAGTGCGTTGCAGCAGTCCAGTCTTGAGGTGATAAAGGCATGGATGAAATTTAACCCATGAAAAATTCATCCAAATGAAAGCCAGTCTCTAAGCAGGGCACAGATTGTCCCTCCAGTATGAGTGGAGTGTCATGAAGTGTTAACAGCCCAAACCACAAGATTTTTCCTTGCGCAGCACTTAATTGCTTCACTAAAAGTATTGGCAATATTATTACTAGTAACATAATGAAAACACTTTTACCCAGTGCACTGCGCTCCCCATTACAGTATCTGATTTCCTGCATGGCTCACACAACGAGAACCGATTCATAAAACAGATGTTGAATGCTCGAGACATGTGTGGTCCAAGGATAGGTCTGGGTGCCAGGAACTGTTGAGTTCTAATCCCAGCTCTTCAACAGGCTCCCTCTGTGACCTTGAGCACGTCTCTTAACTCCTCTGCCTCAGTCTCCCTGTGTGTAACATGAGCGTTATGCTGGTCTATGTGCCAGCTCTCTTGCAAAGAGATCCTGCAGCTGTTTGGTGCTAGTGCCAATGCTGTTTGCTCCCAACGGGACTCACATCATCACCCCGAGATAGCACTGGCTCTAAATGGCTGTAGGTGTTGTTTTGTAATAAGACAAAGCATATAATATTAAAAAATAAACAGTGGTTTATTTTTAGGCAGTTTAGAAAAAGCACCCAGAAGAAAAATTCTGCCTTTTAGTAGGAGAGAGATCTTTTGTTATAGTTTCAGTATTCTTCAATATAATCTATATTGTTTGGACTTGTTAATAATCATAATCTGTATTTGTATATAGTGCCCCCCTGCCATGGCACTCAGAGCACTTCACTAAGAACTAATTAACAACTTTTTAATCCTCACAACAACCCTGTGAGGTAGGCTAGGCTGAGAGAATAATGTGACTGGCCCAAAGTCACCCACTGAGTTTATGGCTACAGTAGAACTTGAACCAGGGTCTGCACTACCTCCTGGCCCAAGCACTGTGCACTTAGCCATTACCCCACACTAGCTCTGTGACATGCCTGTATGATCCAACAGTTTGCATATTCTCACCAACAGAAGTTGGTCTAATAGAAGAGATTATCTGAGCTACTTTGTCTCCATCTCTTATATTTTGGTTCAGTGTGGTAGCCATCCTCTCACTCTAGAATATCCTTTCAGACACACATTCAGAAAGACTCTATAGGGATAATCTCACCAAGCATTAAAGAAACCACCTTTTTGTGTTTACTTTCTCCCACCCGACGGCAGGACTATTTCTATATACGTTAAGGAGCCTGTCAGCAGCTAGGCATGCTCAGTGCATGAGTTTTATCTACGTTTGTCTGGTGGCCAGAGAGTTTGAAACAAAATAAGGATATCTATACAACATGCAATCTCAGCAATTTCATCCATCCCTGCATAGTCCTATTTAAGGTCAACCATCTCTTGTAAAGCACCTGGTGGGCCCACACATCCCCTGCTAACCTTGCTCCTCCTCTTATCAGCAAGGGAGCTTTGACAGGGTTGCCATCGGGCAGAACCTGGATGTGCCTTCGTTTCCTTTTTGCCATGCGTGTGCACACGTATGCTAAGACAGCCCTTTCAGCGATGCTTGGAACTTAGCCCACTGTTCCCACTTTAGTTGGTGTTTGTTGCCTTTGTCCTTCCTGTGTGTTCCTGCAAAGGCTGGTTATTTCCTTTTAATTGAGAAAAGCTGCTGATGAAGCTGCGCCACGACACTGTCCGTGCCAAAGTGTTTGCTGTTTTTGTTCGTACTTCTGAAATTGGTTCCTTTGATCTTTCTGATTCATACATTTGGCCTGGATCTTGGAGCAGATGCTTTGTTTCTACTGCTCTCAACACCGGGGGGTGGGGGTGGGGGGGCTTAACATCTCAGAAATGACATGCACGGAACGCTGGGCCTAGGCATCTTTTCCAGAAGCAAAGGTGTAAAACTGTGGAGGGAAACATCAATTTCTCCCCAAAGTCCCCCTTTGGGTACTGAATCCCACTGTCCATCCTTCAGGAGAAAGAGAGGAAAAGACCAGTATTCGTGCTGCTTTCAGGCACCTCTTTCCTGGTTGCCTCTGGAGAAAGGCCCTTGAGAGGGCAATGGGGAGAGGATGGAAGGAGAAGAAACTCAGTGGCATGAGAAGCAGCAGAGCGTCTGTCCCCCTTGATGCCCTTGGAATGTTGGGTGTGTAAGTGCGTGAGGAGTGGAGCAAGTGGGGGTCGGGGACTAATCCCTTTCTGGCTGCTGAAGTTGTTGGAAGGTGTAGACAGAAGGGAAGACCCCTTCCCTTCCCCCCCCCCCTCAAGGTTAGTGTAGGGACTAAACAAAATCCTGACTTAATTTTGTGCTGCCGCCCCCACCCCAGCCCCCAGAATCTTCTGTACATCCCAGACTCAGAGCGGGAGTGATGTCCTCTCTGCATCACCATTTTTACATGTCAAGGGATGGGGTTTTGTACGCCAGGATGCAGAGCTTTCATCCTCCCTTTAGGCTGCTCTTACTCCACCGACAAAAAGCTGCCTTAGCCGCAGGAGAGTCTACACGTTCTCTATACCTTTGAAACATCGGGTTACTTCTGAATTAAGTGCCTCAGTCTGGATCCAGCTGCCTAACTTGAAGTGACCGGCTTTGCAAAATGACAGCTTTGGTATGTTGCAGTCTTTGTGCAATCGGGATATACCCGCAGCACAACCCTATGGAGAGCTGACCCTTTAGTGCTCACCCCTCTTCTGAACCCTGCACGAGGAGACTGGAGTTCTCCCCACACACAATAGGAGAGTGACACTTAAAGAGTTTAACCTCAATCCCATTTAGCCTCTGCTTGAACTTGCACTGAAGCGCAGCTATGTTCCAGCATGCAGCCAGCTGTGCAACAGCAGTGCTTTGCGGGGCTTGGCCTGCTGCGTTCCTTACATGCTCGCTCAGCATTGAGGCTCACAGGTTTTGGAGTATCCTTACAGTATAGCTGGACCTCCTTCCAGTTTGAACCCGGCTTAGAGTTCTCCCTCCCACCCTTGCCTCTTCATCTGTCTTTCTCTATTCAAGGAAGAGCCGTCTAGCATCAGAAAACTGCACCCGCCCGTCTCCTGGGAGCACCAGCCAGGGGAGCTGGGGGGGGGGGGGCTGTGCAGCCGCACATCGTGCCACGCGGCCCCACCCCCTCCCCGATCCCCTGTAGGAATCAGGTCGGCGCATCTAAAGGATGGACGGACTGACTCCTGTCCGAGATCCGAAACGGATCCCAGACCGTGGTTAGAGGGAGGCCCGTATCGTCTAAAATCACCCACTGTGGGGTGGGAAAGGCAGTTTCTATAGTATCACAAAGACCTGCCAACCAGAGTCAGGCAATGGTGCATCTGTCCAAACCATCATCCTGTCTGACAGTGGCCAGCTTTGGTCATTTCAGAGAAGCACCCAACAGGTCCTGGACTGATCCATTTGCTGCTGTTCATTCCCAGCCCCCGGCAGCCAGAGGCCTCATCCCTGACCAATTGTTGTTTATGGACCTATCCTCAAAGAGCTTCTCCAAACCATTGTTGAACCCTGTTATACTATTGCTCTTCACAACATCCTCAGGCAAGGAGTTCCAGAGGTTAATTGTGCATTGAGTGAAAACATACTTCCTTTTATTTGTTTTAAATCAACTACCTAGTTAATTTCATCAGAGCTGCCCTAGTTCTAGTATTTTGAGAAAGGGTAAATAACATCTCCCTATGTATTTGCTCCACACCATTCATGGTTTTGTAAAGTCCAGCTATATTCTTCCCTATCAAACACAGTGCTTGAGATTTGTTGGGGGCCTAAGACATTTCTGGAATAAGAAAGAATCCATATTAGAGAGATCCAGGTAAGGAGATGTTTCACTGTATGATAGATTAGATTAAATTAGGCCCAATGCAAGGTTCAGGCTGCATGCATGCACCAAGTACAGCATACGGGCGCAGCATGTTTATTGCATGTGTACTGTTCTGCACTTGTTGTGTGCACGCTGCAAGTATGCTCTTGATGCATGCACATCCCTTGGATCTGCCCTGTAGTGTCTGTTATAGGCTCACTGACATCAGCACCTGAATTCAGTGTGATGTGTCCTTCTCCTGTCTCTCCCCGTGTAATATTTTGACCCTCAGTCATAGCCCTGAAGAACATACACCCTACAGACCTCATCCTGCCTGGTTCAGAGCCCCTTCAAGTCCCATTGGTTTCAGTGGGTGTTGCTCCAGTCTAGCAGAGGAGTCTGGGTTTCCTGAAGCAGTGTTGCTACACTGTGGTAGATGAAGGCTCTGAGAGAGGCAGTAACTGGAGAGGCTATTTGTGCCGAGGGCAGGGAATTATTGTTGTTTATAAAGCTGGCAGCGTTAACATCATGCACAGCGTTTAGAGCTTTACACTTGCCCCCAGAGAGACCAGACTCCGTATCAGAATCCAGAGGCCTCTCACAGACACACGTCTCTTTTATGGAGTGCCAGTGTCTTTTCCCTGCTGAGATTAATTGATCTGTATCTGGTGCCGAGCGTCTGCCGAGAAAGCAGAGAGGAAGGCTGTTAACTGATTGGCGGCCTTGCCATTGTGTCTATTTTATCTTCCCTTCTCTTGCATTGGGGGCAGGTTTTACAGGAATGTGGGCCCAAGTGGCCTAAATTCCAGGGAATCCCTCCATTTGCACCTAGCCTTGCCTGGATTTAGGACACAGGTCTCAAGAGCCAATTTGTCCCACAGCGTAAGACAGGAATGGCAAAGGTACTGAGATGAGGGTCCAAGGGCTAGCTTCTCCCTGGCGTGTGGTACCTGCCAGCATAGTAGGAGTCACAGCTCTCAAACTGCAGAGTCAGCCATTTTCTCCACTCACACTGGGGGGGGGGCGGCACAGGGAAGGCTATGGGGCGCATAGGGATACTGAGGGGTTATTGGAGAGGATGATCAGAGCTGGGGAACCCGGAGGTGGGTATGGGGGAGATGAGGGGAGCCTCAAGAGTGAAGGAGGAAGCTGGTGGGTGGGGAAGGCTGAGGGGTGGTTGGCAATATGGAGGAGATGAGGGGATTGTGAGGAAGGGGGGGTTAGTCACTTAGTATGTTGTTTCTAATGTGTTCAGGGGTACAGCTAGGTTGGACTGGGCCCTGGTGCAGATAGTAAAGTGGACTCCCCACCCCCTTTGGCCCAGCAACAGGGTACGCAGCTGCACCTGGTAGTGTGGGCCCCTCAGACTCATGGGCCCCAGGGCAGCTCCACCGTCTGTCCCTATTAGAACTACAACCTTGCCTAGCTTGTGAGCCACTCTGAGCCTTTAGAAACAGGGCAGAAACTGGGAGAGACCCAAGCACCTGTAGGGAAGCTGAGAAACCAGCAAACCCTGTTGGGGAGGCATCTGCCACCCGCCCCTTACCAGTGCCTTATACTGTTGTGTAGACTTCCTTTGTGCCAGGGGATGCAGCCCCATCACCCCTTCCAGACCCTGTCACTGCTGTGACTCTGCCAACCCCCACCCACAGCAGGATGCAGAAGCAGCAAAGGACTGATCAGTAGCAGCTCCCAGACCAGCCCAAACCCCCTCAAGCTTAATCCATCTCTGAGCAAGGTCTTGCAAAGTAGGGCCAGGAACAGGGTCTGGAGGAGTCAAGGGACCTGGCAGAGTGCCTTCACCAGCCCCTCAGAATCTCCCCCACATTTGGGGGGGGACAAGGGGTGGGACTTTTGGGGCAAGATTGAACCCTGGTTATTGAAGTAACTTTGTGCTAACATTTTCAGGGAACGTTGTCCCTCTGCCTCCATATCTCTAGAACTGCAGGGGGAGGAAATTTGCAGGGACTGTGTCCCCCGCAATAATTTAATTGCCAACTGGTACACCTTTTTAAAAATGTAATGAAGCCCTGGTGGACAGCAGGCACATTGACAAGAGCCAGCAGCCACAGCCCTGGGATCTGTCCTGGTGTGAAATTCACCCCTGCGCCAGGGTCCTGTGCACACTTACATCCCACTTTAGGGCTCGAGATAGCACTCAAGTGGCATGCAGACCTTGCGCTGGCCCCCGCCTCGGGGTCAATTTCAGTCATCAGGCAGGGCTTTGAAGATAGAAAGTGCAGACTAAAATAAAATGATTTAAAAAAACCACCAACAACAACCATGATAAGATAACCCACTCCCTGGGTCTCTTGGCCCAGCTTGTCTTATCTCTGTAAGCTCCTCAGGGCACAGACCGCCTTTGTTTCTGATTCTTCATGTTTACAACCCAGTTCCATTTTATTGGGACAAAGTAGGATAACATAGATAAGGCAGCATTTGGGGGTGGAGGGCACTGCTCCTCTCTGCTACTCCCCACGCAGACAGTAGGTAGAGAAGGCCTGGATGTTGGGGAGGGGACAGAACTACAGGTTTCTCTGTGCATGTGTGACAAGCTGGAGTGAGGCCATGAGCAGTGTGGTAGGGACAGAGTTAAGGGTCTTATTGGTGCCGTGAGGATGGGTCTTCTTGAGTGAGACAAGACTTTTGCCATGAGCAGGGTAAGGAGGTAGTTGGTGACCACTGCTGTGCCTTAGGCAAGCTGCTAGACAGCCATAGCTTAATGTCAGTAAGGCCTTGGGACATTGTCTTGAGAGACGAGAGACCTGGGGGCCAATCTTAGCTAGGCCACTAACCTGCCAGATGACCGAGGAGTGCCGTCCTCTGGAGGTGACCTTCTGTTTAACTGAACATCACAAATGGCGATAGGAACATTTTCCTTTTTCTAATGGGTGAGTCAGTGGGGGTCGATTAGCAGGGAACTCCCACCACCATTTTGCACAGCACCCCATCTTCCCTGGATCCAGCACAGGGTGCACCAGACTTTAGCTTCCCTCTTAGCTGTAGCTGTGCATCAAAGTCATAACTCCACTCCAACATGGGAAACCCTGGCCCCAGTTAAATGAATGAATATTTTCCCAGGGCCATCAACGGAGCCAAGCTTTCTTCCTTCGTGTTCTGTTTACAGCACTTGTCTTTTCCTCCCAGGTACAGGCTAGTCCCAGCAACCAATATGAAAGCAGGACTTGCTTCACAATGCTCCTGTGCATTTGCAACGGGTTATTTATTTTGATTGCATTTATTTTTTCCAGTGGGAGAATTACCGTCCGCTCCAGACAATGATTTTCCTGTGGTCCAAAAGGTCAAACCTGAAACAAAAATGCAATTCACATAACAGAGTAGAGCAAAACAGACTCCTGTTTTAGATATGGATTTTTTATTATTATTATTATTCCTAAGACATGCTTTAAACAAATGGGTCCAAGTCCCAGAATTAAAATTCTGATGTAGTCCTTTAACGTAAAGTGGGAGAAGCACATAAAATTCTCTAGATTTTAGGACGGAAAGGGTTTCCAACATTTTCCCTGCATTGCCCTACTTTGAGACTTGGGAGACGCTGCCCCCCATTGGCTCCCTTTTGCCTCAGATTTACCTGCTTGTCTGAACGGTGGCTGCCAGATGTTTGTCCCAGGGCAGTACCACACATCATCATCCCAAGGAAGGAGGAGCACATCATGTGGGTTAACCCAGCCCAGAGCAGGACAACAGGCAACCCCACAGAGGTGCAACTAGCACACCCTCTCAGCTGACAGCCAGCCAGGAGAGGGGAGCGCAGAAGTCCCCAAAGGGTGTGTGATCTGCACTCCCCTCTCCCAGCAAGCTGTCAGCTGAGAGGGTCACGCTGCTGCTGGCTCTGATGGAAAGGGGGGCGGTGTCACAGACAGGGAAAAAGGCTGTGTTCCCACCTCTTTTCCATGCCCACTGCTCTCCTTCCTGGCGGGAAAGGAAAAAAGCGGGGACAAAAGCCAGTGTCACCCAGGGACAGTGAGATCACTGGAGTGACTGCCCAGCTGTCAGGCGGCCCCCATGGGGGGGGGAGAGTGCTAGCACCATCTGTGGCAGCTGATACAAGCCCATGAACTGTGGGCAGGAAGCTGTCTGTTTGAAGAGCCCCCAACACTGACAGCAGCATGGGGACTCCACAGATCAAACACGGTTCCAGCTGCCTCTGTTCCCATGTTATAATCCCATGACCCTAGACCCTAAGTATTTCCCAGCAGCAATGTAAGACCTACGTATCTGGCCAGGCATTTGACCAATGGTGATAGGGGTTGGTATGCTGCTTTTAAATGGGGAATTTTATATTTTTTAATAAAGTTTGAGTATTTTAATTGGTTTTATTTTATGCATGTTTTTACAAATGCTTTTTTATCCACTCTGAGCCTTAGGGATAAAGTAATAAATAAATAATCAGACAGCAACAAAGATATGCAAAGTATATTAATATCGGTCAGAATCAGGATCCCATGTCATGTCCCCGCTTTGGGTACTAATCCACCATTTGGGACCCTGCTGTTCTAAGGCCAGAACTGACTTTTAGGATATTCTAGTCTATCCACGTTCATAGCACAGGGTCTATATAATGACATGGGGACCATGGATAAACTTGAAAGGAGGGAGGGCCCTGTGTGGCCCAAAAGCCTGCCTAATCTCACCAACATAGGTGGTCCAATAGCAGTAAAAGAGATCACCTGGACTACTAGGGATGTTTTTAGACAAGTGCCTCCCCACGCATTACCCCCTCATCATGCAGGTGGCAGGGCTGCGTAGGGCACCTATGCAGTCTGCAACATGCATGATAGGTGGGTAATGCGTGGGGAGGCACTTGTCTAAAAACACCCACTGTCTCCATTTCTAACAGGAGTGGTGTAAAACATGGCCACAAATAACATAATTACACTTTTATTTTTCTGCTAGGTGAGTCAGTATGTCCAGCAAACATTCCTGTGCTAGTAGTCCCCCATCCCACTTCACACAGGACCCCAACTCCTCAGTGGCTGCTCCACAGCTCTGGAACTCCCTTCCCCCAGAGGTTTGCCAAAGCCTGAACCCAGCCATTTTCCAGAGGCAATATAAGACCTATTTCTTTGGCCAGGCATTTGGCAGATGGGGATAGGATGAAAGAAGGCATTGTTTTTAATTAGAATTTGTATGTGTTAATATATATATATATATATATATTGGTTTTGTGTGTGTGTGTGTGTGTGTGTGTGCGCGCGCACGCGCATGTGCATGCAATCTGTTGTTACCTACCCTGAATCTTTAGGGAAGGTGGACTAGAAATCTAAATGAATAAGCAAATCTGACTGATTGTGTGACAATAGAGGAGAAAGCCTTGGTCTCGCCAGTATTATTGGGCTGCATTAGCTTCCTCACTCCACCCCCACTGCTAATCATACACTGAAGCCCTCTGTGTCCTTAGAGCTGCACTCTTGCTAAACCTGCTTGAGATCAAATTATGCATTTTTTTGTTTGCCTTTTAACCTTGCAGAGCTTTACCTGGGTCCTTGCCTTGCTAGATGGATGATTTTACCAGGTAAACGGATCTCACGTAAATTTGGTGTGAAAACTATTTATTTGTTGTTCCCTCCAAATTCCCCTGGCTTGATCTGATCAAGTGGATTGCCATTACTTTGGCACTGGGGGGTGGGGGGGATTCAAGATTTCTGTTGGTTTTATTGGACAGAGAAGACACATGGTGGCATTGTTTCTCTTCCTTGATTGGACTGAAATTGGGTGCAAATAAGCCCACTTGTCCAGGAATGTTTGCGAGACTGGAGGAGAGGAGAGGAGTGGGAGCGAGTGTATGTGGGAACTCCTGCAAATGGTCCTGGTGGATCTCTTGGCTGGGATTTTCTCACTTCTAGTTTAAAAAAATAAAATAAATAGAAGGAGGGTACAAAATAATGTCCGTTAATTCAGTTATGCCACTTGGGCTTCTTGGGTGAACCTTCTGAGCTACTGCCCCAATTGCCCGGTCAAAGCCCGTTGCAAAGGAAGTTTTAATACTCCCCTCCAGTCAGGAGAAGAGAAAGCAGCTCCCCAACTAGCGGTGCTAAGCAACTGGGACAGGTTCATGCAGAGAACGGCAGCCAGCCAGCCACTCACTCAACCAGTAGATTCACGGCATGGATAGATTCAAGACCCACCCAGGCGCGCTGGTGGGTTCTCGGAGGGGGGGGGTGAAGAAGCAGTGGGGCTGGCAGGGAATTGCTGCTTGCCCCTAGGAGCTCGCCACACTTAGTGTTTGGCTAAGCAGAGGCACGGGTTTTATTTCCACTGTCAGGGGGAAATGGATTGAAACTCGGAAGGCCAGCTGCAGGGGGAAATAACTACTTGTTACCTCCTCAAAGGTTACAGAAGACCATAGACAACTGTTACACTTGCCAAACGTGTGTGAATTACCCTGCTTTGTAACTCTCTCCAAAGTGTGTGTGCGCGCGCGTGTGTGAATTATCCTACTTTGTAATTCTCTCCAAACTTTGTGTGTGTGTGTTTGTGTGTGTGTGTGTGAGAGAGAGAGAGAATTACCCTGCTTTGTAACTCTCTCCAAACTCTGTGTATGTGTGCGAATTACCCTGCTTTGTAACTCTCTAAAAACTTTGTGTGTGTGTGTGAATTACCCTGCTTTTTAACTCTCTCCAAACTTGTGTGTGTAAATTACCCTGCTTTATATAACTTTCTCTAAACCTGTGTGTAAATGACCCTACTTCGTCATTCTCTCCACACTTGTTTGTGATTTGCTCTGCTTTGTAAATTGTGTTAATTAGATTTACCCTTTGTAACCCACTCTTAAACGTGTGTATGTGTGTAGTTAGCTCTGCTTTGTAACTCTTTCCAAACTCGTCTGTGTGCCTGCAAGTTGTGTTATTTTATAACCATTCAAACTTGTGTGTGCAATGTAATCTGTTTTGTGCGTTTCTCCAAACTTGTGTGTGAGAAAGTAACTCTCTCTAAAATTGTGTGTCACTTACTCTGCTTTGCAACTCTTTCCCAATGTGTGTGTGTATGAGAGAGAGAGTTTGATGCTGGATTTGTAACTCTTGCCAGACTTGGTTGTGTGTAACTCTCCGTGCTTCAAATCGATGTGGGGGGATTGACACTGGCTTTATCATTATTTCCAAACTGGCGCGTGTGCTTAAAGCCGGACTTGTTCTTGCCTCTGGCCCCATCCCGTCTCTCTCAGCCCCTGGCTTTGCAGGCTGCACGGGCAGACTGGTATCCGGCCATTTGGCAAAGCGGAGTTCCCAGTCCTATTGGGGATGAATCTTGGGCAGGGCAGGCTCCCAGGAGCCGAGGCTTTGCTTTTCACCTGAGCCTCTCCTCCGCCGCAGCACAGAGCCCCTACCAGCTCCTCTCGGGGGCTCACTCGTTTCCCTCGCCGCTATTTGCTTTCCTTGTAACCGTTCGCCTCAAGTATTCAAGACACTCGCTGAGCGATGGACCGGCCGGAATCTCCTGTACCTGCTGCTTTCTCCTGGGAGCAGCGCGCTCATCTGGAATTGCTTCCCGAGTTCGGGGGAGGCAGAGCGAGCGCGGCTCTAACCAAGCCCCAGGTACCTCCCTTCCATCCCGGACAGGCTCCTGACTCGCCTTCTCTTCTTGCCTCTGGCTGCCTCGCAGGCCTTGGGGGGGGGGGGGGGGGGGGGTTGCAAGGCTCCAGGCCCCGCAGACTGTGTGACACACTCCTCCCGAAAAGGAGGAGAGCAGACCGCACAGCCCCGTGGTTTCCTCAAATAACCTGCGGTTTAAAGGGTGAGGAAGCAGCGAGGGAAAAGGCTCTTTGCTGTGTCTTTGTAGCCGGGAGAGAAATCCCCACCACACACACACACACACACACGCACACTGGTCGACCCGCCCTGACCATTGCCCTGAGCCGGGGAGAACAGAATACGGCGGGATCTAGCCTCTCAATTAAGAAATGCATCTGGGGCTGGTTAGAAAGCGCACAAGGCACCAGACTGGCGGAATATTAGGTATCTAGCTAGTTCTGAAAAGAAGTTAACTCACTCTGCCAATCTGGGAGAAAACACTAGCTGCTAGATCTGTCTATCCCAGTATGAAAATACTAGGGACCTGTCTGCCAGTGCCAGAAGGTATCATCTTGCCACGAGAAAATAGTAGCAAATCCTCGTGTCTGTTTAGGGTTACTGGGGACATCCGTCTGTCGGAAAATACCGTCCATCGCGGGGGAAATACTAGAGACCAATGGGGAAACCATCTGCCCATCTATGAGAAAATACTAGATCTATCTATTAGTAAGCAAAGACTAGGTGCCTATCCGGAAGTAGCGTCTATCGGCGAGAAAATACTACGTGTATCGATCTGTCAATAAAATCGAGAGTTTTCTTTAAAATCTACATACAATCTAGTTTTTTGTAAATAAATATTTAAAAATCTACCTGTATTGATCTGTTAATAAGAAAATCTAGTGGGGGAAATCAGTATTTACTATTTATACATGAGGATTAATCTATTATATATTATTTTATTACTTCATCTTTGCGGAGACTATTTTCTCTGAACGTCATTATTATATTTAGTCTATTCTGTTCTGGAAAGCAACAGGGCGTTCGGTGCTTGCTCTAACTCACACGCACCAGGAGCCATTTCACAATCAGTTGCGTGTTTGAGTTTGTGTGTGTTTGATGGATTTGTGTTGCAAACCACTGGAGTTGCTGAGGAACGGATGTATAAACATTTATCCAAGACGCGCCATCAGGCATCCCAAGTCACTCGACTTCTTCTTATTATTATTATTTTCCCCTTCCCTTTTGACTCCAGCAAAATCTGGGGAATTATTAGCGTCAGCAAAATCGTGTTTATGTGTCTGTGTAAATAAATACATGGAAATGGCCTTGTGTCAGTGGACGACGAGACAGGGACTTGGAAAGCAAATGTCGGGAGTGTGTCCGCGTGCAGGGTGAGTGCCCTCGCAAGCACGCTTAAACCTGTGTACCATCTGCAGATATAGCTGCTGTGTGCTAGCTGCCTTTTACCTGTACGAGACAACTGTCTCCTCCCTGCCCATTTGCCTAGGTGTAGTATAAATACACCTGTCTCCATGTATATCTGTCTGGCAATAGACTGACCTCTAGTTATAATCTCTCTCTGGGTGATGGATGCGTGCTGGGCCCATCCCAACCCCAATGAACTCAATGGGATGGCATTCAAATTGCACGCCTAATGTATGCAGTCCTGGGTTAGTCAAATAATTGGGGGGGGGGGGGGTTGCCATTGGTTTCCGAGTTGTAGCCTCTCTGCGTGCGTACACACACACACATGCCCAGAGCAGGCAGGCTGGACTGCTATCCCATAGAATAATGAACTGGAGGCAATGCCGTTATCCCTTGTAGGATAATGCATGGGGATCCTTCCTCAAATGATTTTTTTTTTTTTTTTAAAGACAGGGATTGGAAATGGGTTTTAAATAGCAGCTCATATTTCACCCAGCCCTCCTCCCATTTTGTAAGATCACTGGCAAAGTTTTCCCTGCCCTTTTAAGGAAACGGAATAGGAGAGGGATCGGGGTGTGTTTTTGAAAATCGGGGTTTATCTTCTTTGCAAAATTGAATGCAACTCGCTGTCCTGGGCCTGAGAGGTCGGTCTGGTTTCTGAAGTGTGGTGGGCGCATCGAGGGTTAATGGGCTTTGGCGGGGGCAGGGGGATGCAGACACACTCCCTGCAAAGGGTTAATTCAGTCCCAACTCAGGGAAGACTTTTGTAATTGAAAATCAATCAACCTGCTGCACTGTTGAGAGCAAGGTCAGAGCTCAGCGATCAAAGCGGTTGAAGGAGCGTTAGGGGAGAGGGGAGGTAGAGGGGTTGAGCCGCGTGTTGGTCTCGCTTGGGCTAAGGCGACCTAGACCTTCCTTGGGTTCGCTCTGCCTCTGGCCCAAACGGCCGCGTGGTAGTTCCTCCTGTATGGACCGGTCCAGTCTCTAGCGATGCACTAAGGTCTTGCAGGGTGGAAAAATCTAGGCAATAGCTTATGCTTCGGTCTATAATGTCGACTCTAGAGATTTCTCGGTATTCTGGGCGCTAGAGTATCTGCTCCCCGAGAGTACCCCAAAATAGCGATCTCTCTATCCGATAGAAATAGAGACAGTCTCTTCTTTATCGTATAGCATGCTGTGGGTTGCATGGAGAAAGATGTATGTCTCGGTATTCTCTATACCTAACTAGCTATTCAATTCATAGACAAGTTTACTTACAGAGGATATTCGGAAATACCTACCTATTCAGATAGAAATATATACACTTATGTGCGGTGTTTATGTAATGCAGATATCATTATTCTTCTATAACTATATATTATAAAATACCCATTATAACGTCTGCTTAGAGGATATTCAGAAATAGTTATTTATATTCAAATATAATATTGTATGGGCTCCTATGTGCGTATAGATACGTAAGAGACCTCTATTTCTCAATATTATTTGTAAGTAGAGACAGTGTACAACGGGCATCCTAATGTCTGTGCACAAAACTCTCTCCCTTGCCATTTAGTTAGAGTTACAAATATATAGTACATTCATGATGTAGGTGATTCTATAATACGGGGAATTAAGTCATCTCTTATAAGATGCTAAAATAGAATCGAGATTATGTCTATTCCCAGAGAACACTTTTCCATAGATGTAGCTTTGCATTTAGTTGTCGAGCCATAAGTCGCCTTAGATCCTCTCTACTAGTGGCCAGGCTGTGTGTTTGGACACCTTGCAATCGGGAGACATCTATTGCTCAGGACTCCCTGTGAATAGGAATACATTGGCAGAGAAAGCCCCGAGATTCTCTTTCTGCTGCAGTACTTGTGTCTATTCGAGCCATCAGCCACTTACTCCGGAGTAACTCCGTCTGAGGGGTTACTCTGGGGTATTTCTAAAGATCCGCCCGCCTTGCGCTAGGAGTCTCCCGGTGACGAGTGTGGGGGCTCGGTCGTTATTTCCTCCAGGACCGGTTTCTCCCTCTGCAGAGCACTCAGCAGGGTTTCTAGCGAGAGAAACCGTTCAAGCCGCCTTGCACCAACCCGGGTTAGTTACCCACCCCCCTTGCAGGGAGCATCGGAGCTACAAAACAGAGCCTCTCCCCTCCATGCCAGCCTCCTCCGAACAAATCACCCCCCCTAGTGCCCGAGGGAGGCTAGTCGCCTCTGGCCCGGCATGTCCCCCCTTGTCGGTCCAGGGGGGAAGCCAAACGGGGGTAGATGTGTGTGTGTCTGAATTTAGCCTCCTCACGTTTCCTGCAATGTACAAGGACAATGCCAGCAAGGGGGGGGGGGGGGGG
>QEPC01007512.1:1971924-2024429 GCA_003113815.1 Sphenodon punctatus | reverse complement strand
GTGTGTGTGCAGAGACACTACAGGCAGCTAGAACAGAGCTACCTGGGGGTGGGGAGTTGTGTGTTATGTACTATTGTGGGTAGGGTGTGTGGGATGTGTGTACAATATAGATACACCCCGAGCTGTATGTGTGCCAACCCACAGTACTATATAACACACAGAGACATGTAGACACACACACATATGACTACCTACCACCAGGTAGCTGTGTTTTATAAAATCTAATGTGTGTATGTGTGCATATATGTAGGGGTGTGTGTGTGTAGAGAGTATAGAGAGAGAGTCGGCTTGCCCTGTTTAGTTCAATTTGTGTGTCTATAGACAATTGCACACACAGCTGTGTAGCTGTATGTATGTGTCTATGTCTATAGGTTTGTGTGTCTCTAGTTGTGTCTCTGTGTGCTCTCGTGTGTATCCTCTCCGCCTCGATCAGATGTTCTGTGTGTCTGCCCATAGATGGTCGGAGCTAGCAGTGTTTGCCTCGGCCGGGGTGTGGAGTTGTAGCTGCTCCCGAGAGATTGCCAGACAGACAGCACTCTTGTCTGTCTGTCCGGACTGGCTTGTCTTGTCGGCTTGTTGATCTAACCTTTCGCCCTCTCTCTCTCCTCTAGCTGTGTCCCTGGGACAGCGTCGCCCCCACGCAGCCCCAGGCTTTTTCTCCTCTGCCTGGAGGGGGGAGCAGGATAAAATGGGGGCCCAGTTGCAGGAGAGAACTCCCCATGAGAACAAATCAATCCCCCTGTCCCACCCTTAGTGATAATCCGCGCATTTAATGATGCAAATACAGCCCCACCCGGGGCCCCAATTTGGTAGATCAGTTATCCCTTAGTTCTTGAGCGCTTCCCCGGGCGACCTCGGGTCTACTAACACGTGTGGCAGAAGCAGTGGCACCATCGAGGGGCAGGGGAAAGGGCAGTTGCTGCCTGCCAGTACCGATGGGGGAGGATGGTCCGGAGTAGGGGGGAACTACCGCTGAGAATGAGGGGGGTGGCCTGTGTTGTGTGAAAGAAGGGTAAATGGAGGGGGAATGCGCCCATCTTAATCTGGGGGACAGGAAGCGCCCTCCTAATTCCTCCCCCCACCTGTCCCCTCGGCCACCCCATTTCCTCCCCTGGTTTGAAGCCCCAATGACTATAATCTCCCACCCACCCACCCCCAGAGCTGCAATCCTGACCCTCCTTGGTCGGAGGGAGACGCTTCCTCCAGTCCCAGAAGAAGAGGGGTGCGTGGAGAGGGCGAGGGGAGTCAAGGCAGGTAAGGGGGGACGCGGAGGGATTGGTGTCGTCCCTCAGGCAGAGAGAGGGGACGGTTGGGACAACCAGCTCCCTACCCGCCCCTCAGACAGGGTCAAAGGGAGGGCAAACCTGTATTGCATCGATTAACACGTGGCAATAACCCCCCGCGCGGCCTGTTCCCAAGGCTGGAACCAGCGGGGATTCGAGCAGCGGCCTCGGCCCTTCCCTACTAGGGGGCTGCAGAGGTTCCTGTCTGCTTAGGAAGCTGCTTTACCTGTTCTCTAGAATGGAGGAATCATATTCTCGAGCTGGAGGCTGAACATTAGAAGGATTTCATACACCTGCTTTCTGGCTAATCATATAGTCGCTGTATATATTATGTATTGCCTGTCGCTACATTCATTGTATAGAGACTGAGAGCAATTCATCTAGGCCATATGGGGTATATCTCGTCTATCATATAGCAGGTATTATTTCCAAATCGACAAGCTAGCTTTCTCTCTAGTCTCTACTGTAGGGAGGCCAGGAAGGAGTCGCTCTCTTGCTCTCACTCTGTCACCGTTGCTGTTTTGGCTGAGGAAGCAATCTGTCTCAAACCTTTCCAAGCCTAGCATCGAGCTCATGCTGCATCTGTGCTAGCCAGGGCAGGGGCAATGTGTCCCTCGAGACACTCGCTCCTAGGCCTGGGCAAGTGGCCAGGGGGTCTCCAATCAGTTGGGCTGCCGTCAGATCTCTGGGCTCACGGTACCTGTTGGCAGGCACGGAGCCTTTGGGGTTTCCCCCTACATTTCGGGGGAGATTAAGGCTGGGGGCCCCGACCCCCACAAACATTGGAGAGTGAGTGACACTCGCGAACTAAAGCGCTGCGCTTCGGGGCCCGAACGCCCGCAGGAGCCTGGCTGGGAAGCGCTGCAGGCGAGTTCGTGTAGCAGCGGGAGTGGGAGGGAGAGCGCCCCCCTCCTGACCGGAACCGCCCGGGAGCTGTGGCCTAGGGAGGCTCCTTGGCTTGCGGGGGCCCAATGTCTCGCTCCCACAGAGCCGGCTTGCCCTCTGCACCTGTCGGGCTGTGCGCAAGGCAGCTCCAGATCCGCCCGATCGCCCGTCTCCTGAGCGCTGGGACCCTGCGGGGCAGAGCACAAAGAGGCGTCCCCCGCTAGGGCAATATACCCGCAGACCAGAGGGGAGCGATTCCCTGCGGCCCCCCCCCCCCTCCCCAAGCAAATCTGTGAATCGATGCTGGAGGGAGGGGAGGGAGATCCAGCTTAGCTAGCGCACGGCGGGGTCACTCTGGGGGATGCCATCCCCCCCGGCAGGGGTGAAATGAATCTCGGTTGCTTTCGCTTCACCTGGGTTCCACTTCCCTCCTCTCCGAGGCGCAAAGGTCGCTTCTGCCCCTCCCCCAGTGGCCAGCACAATGTTCTGCTTTGCAGAAGGGAGGGAGGGAGGCTGAACTGTGCTGAACTCTGGCCTGGCCCTCAGCAACGAGGGAAGGGAGGGGCTTTGGGGAGGGGGGGCTCCTTGGCTTCTCCTTGGAGGCCCATCTGACTCTGGGGGGAGCTTGCGAGCCCTCCCCTAGAGAGCCGGTTTCGGTGTCTCCTCCGGTGAAGTTTGGGTACATCGGGGAGCAACTGGGCCCCCAACCCCAGACATGCCCTTGACATTGGGCCCCCGCTTCATTGCTGACAATGCTGCAGCCGGGCCCGGGTGGCCTGGTTCAGACTAGGCCCGGGTCTCCAGTGGAAACAAGGGGCAAGGCTCCCTGCTGCCGCCGTGACAGGTTAGGGGGGGGGGCTGCGCTGCGCTTTCGCTTGTGGTGCGCCCCTTTTGCGCGCGCATCTCGGCTTCCCAGCCTGGTCGCTCGGGTGCTTAGAGGAGTCGGGAGGGGGGAGCCGCTGGCTCCTTGGGAGAATTGTTATTTTTCATCAATCACTGGCAATTTGTCTAAGCGCTCAGGACAGGACACCAGCAGTCCCGCTGGCTGGGGTCGCCGAGACAGCCCGGCAGTGGGGAAGAGCAAATTGCATCCGCTCCCAAACTCACAGATCCAAACGAGTGCCTGCGCCCGGAGAGGGGAGCCAGCCATGTGACATGAGGGAAATATGAAGGACTTTGACAGGTCTTAAACGGCCTGGCGCCAAGGCCTAAGTCTAGCGCCTAAAAATAGCCAAGGGACGGAGTGGAGATGGGCGAGGATGGGAGGGGAGGGGGCGCCCGGGGAGGCGATCTTTGTCCTGACTAATTAGCGGGCCGGCACCCCGAAAAGCAGGGGGGCTCGCTCGAGGAAGGCTTTGTTTCAGCAAACAGCAAACCCTGCCGCATCTGGGGCTCCCGGACAGCCCTGCCCTTCCCAGGCGGCTCCCCGCCACCCCCATTCCAGCGCCTCACCTCTCTGCGGGCAGCGCTTGGAAAGCCAGTGGCCCAGGAAGCGGGTTGAGGGTGGAGATTGCAGAGCAGAATCTCCCCGAGGGTCCCCCACCCCACCCGCCAAGGCTCTCTCTTCTGGAAGTCACTCCAAAGTGACCCAGTGTCGCAGGAAACTGCAGCCAAACCATTCAATCCCGGCGGCTGCATCCCAGGCAAGCAAAGCGCCTGGGTGCCAGCGGCCCCTCCTGCAGTATGGAGAGAGCTCGCCCTCCCGAGCTGCCCGGGGAGCCCATCCCAAGCCTGGAAGGGTTCCCTAGTCTTCCAATCCATTGTAGGCCGAGACCAGGCATCCCGCCCACTCCCGCCTGAGATTTCCGTGCAAGCGGTTTCAAGGCCTGACAGTGCCTCGGTCCTACAGGATTATTGCACCGAGATTCCCTCCCCTAGTTCAACTCACCACCAAGGGAAGCAAATCCCAGCAACCGGGGGCTGGCAGGGAGGGAGGTTGGTGCAGAAGAGCAGTAGGGGTGTTTAGGCGCAATCAAATGAAAGGAAAACAAACACAGAAGAAAGTAGGGTTTGTGGGGGAGACAGCAGCTAGGAAAAAAAGCCCTCCATCCTCGTTTCAAAGAGCAGGGCACTCAGGCTCCCTAGCAGACGGGGACTTGGAAAGGGGGGTGGGAGAGCCTGCTTCTAGGCGTCTCCCCCTTGGCTACCACAAAATGATACCAGCTCGTCTGGCGGCTTCTTGGGAAGGGCCAAGCCAGGCTTTAATTTGACTCATTCCAAAGAATCAGGAGGCTGCAGCCGAGTGTGTGTGTGTGTGTGTGTGTGTGTGTTGGGCAGGAACATGGACGAGAATGGATTCATGCGTCACTATCCTTTCCACCGAGCGACCAGACCGGGCTGCACTTTCTTGCCTGGATCCTCAGGAGCCAGGACAATGTTCTCCTTGCCGTAGATTGCAGGATTCTCAGCGCGGGGGTGGGGGGGTGTGTGTCCAAAACCAGAAAGGGGGAACTCTTGACTCGCGTTAATTTCCTCGGGCAAAAAGAGTGGAATCAACCCCCAGAATTGAAAAGCGAGGGCCTACAGTTTGCAAGCGTGCCCTGCGGCCGGGAGGAGCAGAAGGAGGAGGGACAGCAAGAAATACTCTGCAGTGGGGCGCCCGCCGGGAGCTTTTGGGTTCCTTGGCTTGGAAGCAGCCCAGATTGTAGGATGTATTTGTCTCTCTTTCCAGGAGGGAAAGACGGGTCATGCCAAGTTTACAGCTTGCCCAGGAGAACTAGCTGGGAGAATCTGTGATGTTTCACCCCCGTTCTGCGATCTGGTTTCAAATAATAATCAAAGCAGAAGGAGAAAATCTGCCAGTTTGCGCGGAATTTCCAGTCCTTTCCCAACACCTTTTAACGTGGCTATTATCATGTTTCTGTCCCCCAAATAAAGACCGGGTCCTTTCCAAACTCCAAAGTGTGTGAAGCGTCTTATTTTTAAAAGGACTCCAACCACTAAGGCCGTGATCCACCAACCCCTTACTGTGGCGTAGTTGGGCTTCAATGGAACCACTCCGGACCCGGAGTAAGTGCTTGGTGGATCGAGGCCTATATGCCAGAAGAGCCATGAGCTGTGGATTAAAGAAGAATCCGAGATGAACCTGCAGCAGGACAAAGGCAGGTTGTAAAAGCATCGTCCAGGACTTTGAATTTATTTCCTCCTGTCCCCAGAAGGGCTCCCCCTTAGTAAATATGACTCACACCCTTTCTCCCCGAAAGCTTCAGCACCTCGCTGCTCCCCCGGATCCTGCACTCCCCTATCTCGACTACAGCCGTCCCCTGCCTCCCGTGTGGACCCCCCTCCCAATTTGAAAATAGAGGGGGGTGCCAAGCTCATCCCCTGGGGCAATGAGGGCGAAACTCCGTACACAGCAGGTTCTGGGAGGTGAGAGGGTGGGAGGTGAGTGTCAATGGAACTGACGACAGGGGCAAGAGCCGCCTGGGCCAGAGGGTAGATGGGGGCGGGGGATGTGCATACTCGGATTGCCCAGGCCCTCAGACCACTTACTCAGGAGTAAAGCACTAGCTGCAGTGGGACCAATCTGAAGTAGAGGCTAGATTAGGGACCCCCCCTTGTACCTATTTCCTGGCTCCCCCACCTCCACTCTGCAAGCAATGTACTGCCATGCTCCCCTCTTTCCTGCGCCCGGCTGAGCCTGCCTCCCCGCCGCACAAGGGCACTCAGAGGCGGCCATCCAGGGGTCACACACTTCCTTCGCCTGCAGCCTGGCTTTGCGCGCGCTCAGGCACTGGGGAGGCTTGGCTTTGGGGATCGGTGGGATGTGTGCGGGGGGGGGGGGCTGCGCCCATCAGGATTATTGGGGGTGGAAATCGGCCTTTCTGCCCCCAATCTGGCAGGGAAGCGTCTGGGGCGAAGCTCAGGCGGCCGAAGCCGGAGCCAGCCAGGGAAGGATTGCTGGGCGCTGTTTGAAAATTTTTGGGTAAATATGAAGTGACAAGAGATGGGTCTTTATTGTGGTGTCTCAGCCGCCTGGCGCCAAGCGCCTCTTCAACAAACGGGGCCCCGAGTTAATCAGAGCAGATCTCCAAATGGACACACACACACACCCTCTCCCCACCCCCAAACAATGAACTCGTGCGCGGGGGACACCCTCCCAGCAGTCGAGCGGGGGGGGGGGGGGAGGTGGTCTGCAGTAATCCCTCCGCAAACAGGCCCGGGATGGATTTTCCTTCCAAGATTATCTGCACAGAGTCTCCGGGTAAACAAATCCTCTGAGATGCAGGAGGAGACGATTGCCTCCAGCGACTGAAGCCCAAAGCCCCAGGCAGAGGTCAGCAGCCCTTCCCGGGAATGACTTCGCCTCCTCCATCTCTTCAGAGAGGAGTCGAAAGGGTCGCCCAAGCTCCGTTCATTGTAAAGCCCCCTTCCCCGTTATACAGCGGTCTCCTCTGACTGTCCCCAGGCGCTGCGCTCGAAAATTCTCGCCCGATTTTCAAACAAGCCGCGCAGCACAAGCCGCTTCCTCCTTTGGAGCCCCACTGAAGCCCGCTTCACCAGAGTAAGTGGTGACTTGTGGGACGTGTCCCAGACCGGGTCCCCGTACCCCTCGTTCCCAATCCGCGCCCCCTTCTTGTCTCTCCAAGGAGCCAGCTTTCCTGAGCATCCAAACGCGGTTTTGGTTAAACTGGCGGCTAGTTCAGTCCATAGGCAAAAGCAGACTTTCCTGACAGTGTCTGTCAACGCCGCGCATTTGGAGCGTTTGGGTCAGACCCCCCCACCCCACCCCGCCTTTCCTCCCGGGCTGGGGCCCGGCCGGCACTGACTCACCCAGCTCTCCCTGCATGGCCCGGCGCTCCATTCAGCTGTGCCTTGCTGGGCGCGCTGCGTTTCCAACTCAGCCGTGCCAATGTGACCTCAAGGTTGCCTTTAAAGCGGCGATGCGGCACCGCGCTTCCATTTTATGGCCCTGGGGCTGGCCGGGCCCCCCTTCTCTCCCCCCTCCCCCGCCCCGGTGGGTCTCTCCATCCCTGTGTCCCGCAGCGCGGAGTCCCTCCAGTAAGTTGCTGAAGTCCCTGCGCATTGCGCTTGGCCGGATTGGCACGGAGAACTTGGCCCGGCCGGGTGGGCCCCACCTAGGTTCGCTTGACAGGATCTGGCGTAAGGCTGCAGATGACTCCCCACCCCCCACCCCACCCCCCCCTCAGTCGGTTCCTCTCGCTGCTTGTAAAATGAGGGCTTGCACGTGGGAGCCAGGGCTCTGGAGGTGAGTGGTCACGGAATCGGGGCATGCTGAGAGCCCAGGCTGGGGGAGGGGGCACGACTGCTACCCCTCCCTCTGGGCACACTCCACACACGTGCACACGCCCAGAATGCAATCCTGAGCCGGTGGCTGAACTCCCTTTGGCTCCGGTGGGGCAAATGACACAGAACCCGATCCTGTTGTTGCCGTTGAAGTGAAACACCCGGGTGCAACACGCACAAGCACTTCTTTACACACCTGGAACACAGCAGCAGCCCTGTGTGTGTGTGTGTACTCAAACTCACCAGCACATGCACAGCTGTTTACACACGCTGGGTTACACCAACCACACAAACAGAGAACACACAAGCAAACTTGTAGCTTTGCAAAGAGAACACACCAGCAAACGTATGTGCGCTGAGAGTACCACACGCCTAGTTGCACACATCACTCAGCACATGCATGGGTTGTATGGACTATGCCCGCGCGCACGCACACACACACCAGCAGCAGCAGACTGGTGTGCTCTCCACACGCCCAGTTGCACGCATTAACACATCCATTCGTTGCACATACTAAAATGCTTACACACACACACACACACACACGCACAACAGCATCAGCAGGCGTGTGTGTGCCCTCACAAAACACACCCCTAAGTGCACGCGTGAAGCTACTCCGATGCTTGCACGGCCAGGCACAGGCGTTCAGCCCGAGTAGCACCCCCGTTAGCCCATCCCAGCGCGGGTTCTCTCTCACCCCCCGACACAGCCTAACGCTCGCCCCTGTTTGCCCGGTGTCCCCCGCCCTGATCCCCGCTGCCATCTCTGCCCCGTGCGCAGCTTCTGCCTTGCTGTTATTGCTGCTGGTTCTGCGGAGGTTTCCTCCTCCGGCTCCCGCCCGGCGATGCCTGGACGGCCCCAGTGCTGGCGCTCCTGTCGGATGCGGGGCAGAGGCCGGCCGGCCGGGCCAGGCTCTCATTGGCTAGGACGGGATTCTCTTGACATGTTTTCTTACCGCCGCCGAGGCAAGTTCCGACACCTGATTTCTCCCTCTCTCTCCCCCCCTCTCTCTCCTCCCCCCACCGTGACACCCCCCCGTTCCCTCCTCCCCCCCGCCCCGCCCGGGCTTGGCCCGAGCTGTCAAAACCCCGCCTATGGAGAGCCACAATTGGTCTGGGACGCGTAAAATCAGCAATCAAGTGGGCTTGGCTCATTAGCGAGGGGGGCTCGCTCGGAGCAGGAAGGTCATGGGAGAGAGGCACCGTTCCGCCGCCCAGAGCGAGCCATGAGCCCAGCCGGCCGCCGCCGCCGCCGCCGCCGCTGCCTTCTCCTCCTCCTGGCTGCTGCCGCCGCCGCCGCTCCTGCTGCTGCGCCTAGTTCGCGTCCCGCCGCCGCCGCTGCCGCCGCTGCCGCTGCCGCCTGGGCTTTCGGACTCGGGGGGCTCGGGGGGGGGCTGTGACTCTCGCTGTCGGGGATCCGGAGGGAGAGTCTCTCTTGCAAGGCCGGGCGGGCGGGCGGGCGGGCCGAGCCTGGGACTTATCGCTAGCTCCTTCCTGCTGTCAGACTCCCTCGCTCGCAGCGCGCTGCCCCCGGGACCGCAAGCCCCTTTCCCGCCCGGGCGGCTCTGTGGATGTACCGATGAGAGACCCAGCCTTCGCGGGGACTGCCATGGCTTACCACCCCTTCCACGCTCCCCGGCCGGCCGACTTCCCTATGTCCGCCTTCCTCGCCGCCGCTCAGCCTTCCTTCTTCCCGGCTCTGGCTCTGCCCCCGGCGGCTCTCACCAAACCCATCACCGACCCGAGCTTAGCTGGGGCGGCCGAGGCTGGGCTCCACGTCTCGGCTTTGGGGCATCACCATCAGGCGGCGGCTCATCTCCGCTCCCTCAAGAGCCTGGAGCCGGAGGAGGAGGTGGAGGATGACCCCAAAGTCACCCTGGAAGCTAAGGATCTTTGGGACCAGTTTCACAAGTTGGGCACCGAAATGGTGATCACCAAGTCAGGAAGGTAGGAGCCAGACCCCCCCCCCCCTTCCACCTGTGAAACCCAAACATGAGCTCTTTGGAGGGGCGAGTCTGGATTCCCAGCCCCGGACTGAAGGGCCCCAACTTCCATTGTGGATTTCTTCTTGCCCTGATTTTGATTGAATGTTACCCCTTCTTCTTTCCTTTTCCTTGAGGGGGGAGAATTGGACTGTTGTGGACAAATCTGATCCACATTAAATGTAAATAAAGAGAGGAGCTTTTATATTACAATGTTTATTTCATTTATTAAAGGGATAAATTGATGTGTTGGGGTGGGTGGGTTGTGATTATTATTATTATTTTTTAGATAAACCACGGGTTCCCAGTTAAATTCGTAGCCAATATTTCAACACCTTGGAGTTAAGAGGGAGCTTTTAGAAATCAATAAAAATAAAATAAGCTTCCTTAATTTTATAGGAACGGTAAATACTTCAGCTCCTCACCTCAAACGTTTTTCATTCTAGAAGGAGAAGAGAAACGATTTTATTTCTTTTTTTCATACTTACCTTTAAGCTATATTTGGCTATTTTAAACTGAAGGTTTTAGGGGAGGAAAATAATGACTTTAAATAGTTGAAAATTGCTCTGGGACTCTCCAATAATTCCTTTCGCTTTCCAATATTTTTCTCGCTTTTCTTTTATATCTAGGATTGCTTTGAAGATTTGAAAGAAAAAAAACCCTCCTCCCCCTCCTGAAATTATTGTAACATTTAATATGAGGTGGGGGAAATGTGTTTCTCGAAGGTTAGGAACCAGAGGGGTCGAAAAATGCATTTGAATTCTTGCTCCATGGAGATTATTGTTGGGGAGAGTTGTCTAGTTTTCTGTCACGGGGATGGAGCAAAAAGTGGCCGAGCTGTTTGTAAATTTTAAAATACTTAAATTCTGGAGAGGCATTTTAAAATAAAAGTCAAGCCAGGAAAGAGCTGGGTCGATGCACTTTTCTGCAGGGCGCATCGAGATTTGAACATCTGCCCCCTCCCCGAGCACTTGGTGTTCTTCCCCTGCCAGCGCGTCTCAGCTGGAGGAGAGTGTTTATTTCAACAACCAACTTGGCTCTTTGTTTCTCCTGGGCATATTTGGCAAGTGAAGGCCCCGGCCCAGCGTCTGATGCCTGAGAGTCCGAAAGGGCTATTGTCTCTTAAGGGTTGGCCTGAAATCCGGGCAATGGGCTCTCCTTTGCCTTGCCCCGTTTTCACCCTCGTGCCCTGGGGATTATTGATTCTCCCTTTTGACTGTCTCTCTCTCTCTGTCCCCCCCCCCCTTTAGGAGAATGTTCCCCCCGTTTAAAGTGCGGGTCAGCGGGCTGGATAAGAAGGCCAAGTACATTTTGCTCATGGATATAGTGGCTGCGGACGATTGCCGGTATAAATTCCATAATTCTCGCTGGATGGTGGCAGGCAAAGCCGATCCGGAAATGCCGAAGCGTATGTACATCCACCCGGATAGCCCGGCCACGGGGGAGCAGTGGATGGCCAAACCGGTCGCTTTCCACAAGCTCAAGCTCACCAACAACATCTCGGACAAACACGGCTTCGTAAGTATCCCCCGGGCCCAGCCCTGCCCGGCCTGGTCCGCTAGGGCTTGCTTGGGAGGAGGCTAGAGACCCGAGGCCTGGCTTCTCTCCAAAGTGACCCCCCCCCCTTCTTCTAGGCTGTGCGGGCGGGGTTGCATCGAGAGTCACTCCGGATCGTGCCGCTGCCACAACCCGGGGCCTTGTTCAGCAGTACAAGCCCTGCGCCTTGCACTGGGCTCCCAGCCTCCTTTCCGTGGGCCTTGGTTTGGAGGGGCAAACGAGACCCTTTCTAGAGAGCTGGAGACAAGGGGGGGGGGGAGAGTCGGAAAGAAACCAGGGAGAGAAGCAGCGCGCCTCACTACGCGAGGGGCTTCTTTCCAGCAGCCCCAGGCTCTCCCTCTTTACTCCCTGACACCCCCCTCCCCAGCCTAGAAGTCCCGCGCAGGAAAGCAGGGGGCACCCCCACCCCCATCCGCTGCTAGACTAGAGGGTTGGAAGAACGTTCCCCCTCCTCCCTCAGCACAGACTGGAGCTGTCTCTCCTTATCATCTGGCCGGAGTGAATCACCCCAGCCTAGTGCTTATCACCACCGTTTAATTCACAACACACGCCGGCAGCAGCAGCAGCAGCGCCTCTTGCAAAGTCTGGGCTCCATGGCTCTTCCTTCCTTCCTGCAGAATGAAGGGCAGGAGACACAGGGGAAAGGGTCAAAGGCACGGGGAGGGGTTGCACCCGGCCCGAGCCCCGCAGAGGAGCTGCGGCTAGTGGCGAGGAATGGTTTGACTAGTCATTTGGACCGTGGCCATCGGCTCTTTCTTTTAAAAATTGCAACATTGTAGTCAGACCCAATTCATCCCGTCGAGGGGTTGCAAAGCAAGGCTGGCTTGTGCATCCCGAGGAAAAAGACATGTTAAAAATCAAATCAAATACTAGAGGTTTGGAAGCCGTAAAGATTAAGCTGTGAATTAAACCCTTGTGCAACATGTATTGAAAATCGCAGTGTAGACTGAAAATCGCAGAGCCTCTTTTTCTCTTGCAGAATTCCACGCAGTGCACTTAAAAAAAAAAAAAAAGCACTTCGCATTTCCTTTTCCTTAAAAAAAAGTTCGCATAAATTCCCTTGATTCCTATATCTAGGGGGAAATGCTCCTGGTCTGGAGAATATTAATAATACTAATAAATAATTAATACACGTTTAATAATAAACGGTTGATTCTTGCCTAATAGCACTTGGCTTTGCAAGCGGTGTAAACGTTGGGCAGTTTGCTTGGGAGGGGAGGAGGTGGGGGTGCCAGGGAAAGAGAGGTGTGGGTTTAAACGCTGGGATTGGGTCAATCTGCTGAAGTTAGGCCGGTGGATCTGCAGTTTGGATCCTTTGGGGCGTCTCTTCTGAGTAGTTAACTTTGGGGGTGGACAGGAGGGACCGTGAGGAAAGAGGAGCGTTTAAACCAATCCTTCCATTTCTTTTTTTTGGGGGGAGGGCGGGGGAGAGAGGTGATGAACGCCCGTCGTAGTGCAAGAGCGGTGGGGAAGAAGCCGAGCGGCCTGGAGAATTGGGAGGCCTGGTTCTACAGATGCCCGTTAACCCCGGGGCCAAGGCTGCAGAGCTGCGAGTGCCCCCATGCTGCGATCCACCTGCCTTGGGGGTTTCCCTGAGACTGGGGGCATCTCCCCCCCCTGCCCCTTCTGCCAAGGGAGAGGAGGCTTTTCTCACAGCGTCTCTATTTATTGCCTTATTATCGATCCCCTCCTCTCCAAGAGGAAGCGCCCGCCCCTCCTCAGGGGTTGCAAGTCCCCTCCGAGAAGAGAAAGATTCCCTCCCGAATGGGGGCGGGGGGGGGGGCAGCTATCTCCAGCCTTTGGAAAAGCGGTTCGGGCGGGCGAGAAAGAGAAAGTTCACCGGGCCCTGCTCATTCACTGGGATTGGGAAACGTGGCCCCTAGCAGACAGCCTCCGGGAAAGGCAATTTGGGAGCGTGGAAAAAGGACCCTTTTCCAAGGCAGGACACCAGGTGGGTGTTGACTCAGCCCCTAGCAGGCTAGTCGGGAAGGGAAGGAGCGAGCTGCATTTTCCAAGATTCAGCCCGACAGAACGGCTCATCTGCTCCAAGGAAAGATTCGGTGCCTATGGGGGTGGCTCGGGGAATTGTATTCAATCTGGAGTCAGAGCCCATCTGTTGCCGAGCTTGGATTTTAGGAAAGGGAGATTTGCGCGCCTGGGAGGAGAGTCTCGCGCAGTTTCCTATACATATTTATTTGACAATCAGCAGCGGGTGATCGGTTTTATTTTATTTTTTAAATAGTAATTTTTATTCTTGTTGTTTTATTTATTATTAGCTCCTAAAACTAAACGAAGATATGATGACTGAGTGGATGTGATTTCAAAATAATTGTTATTCAACACCTCATCTATTTTTTTCGTTTAGATTGATTGGGGTTATATTTCCCGCTGGCCGCATAAGTTTAGAGGGAATTAGTAAATGAAGGAAATTTATGAGGAAGGGGAGGGGGTGAATTAAAAATCTGCATATTGAATATGGTGACTGTATTTATTGTGGTATGAAATCTCTGCACGGACATTTCAAGTTTGAAAAGTGAGGCTAGGACAGGACTCCTACAAAGGCTACGTAAAAGGGTTTGTTGGCAGCAGTTTGAGACACTTCGTTTGGGGGCAGAACGCTTGATCATCTGTTAAAGCTACAGATATAAATTGACTACAGATCATGGGGCGAAATTATCCTTTGAGTATCCTACTGGCTTTGCCAGCCGACGGAGGTATTGGGGAGCCTGAGAAACAATATTGCTGTGTAATATTCGAATGTGATGTTTTTGAAGCAGGAACGTTTTTTGTTGTTGTTGTTTGGACAAAACCAATGCTAGGAATCCATGTTTCAAACTCGCCTGTCCTTCCCTATTGGAATCCTATTATCTTCCCTTGCAAATCCAGTCCTTTAGGGATTTTTCTTTGTTTGTTTGTTTTTATGAAGGGTCATTTAAAAATAAATTTATCCCCAAATTCCCCCTGGGCTTCTGGGGGGGAGTCAGAGACCTGCAGACCATCCCAGCCCTCAATAAGGTCCCCGATGAGAGTGCGGAGCGGGGAATGGCCTCTCTCTAACTAGCCCTTATTTTCTCACTCCCCTCCCCTCCAGACCATCCTGAACTCCATGCACAAGTATCAGCCCAGGTTCCACATAGTACGAGCCAACGACATCCTCAAACTCCCATATAGCACCTTCCGCACCTACGTGTTCCCGGAGACCGACTTCATCGCGGTCACAGCCTACCAGAACGACAAGGTAGGCTGGAGTGTCTGAACCCATCCTGGGGGAAGGGGGGGGGGGACAAGCCTGTCTTCCCCTGCATACTAGTTCAGAGCAGGGAGCGGCAAATGCTTCCACGGCTCCTCTGCCTTTTAAAGTGGGGTTGGATGTGTCTGCGAACCACACACACCACTCGCTCCAGAGTAGTCGCAGCTTCGGTGGGGCTACTCCGGAGTAAGTGATGTGTGGCTCGCGGCTTACAATTCAAATCCAGTGCGCGCCGGAGTTAAATTTCTGCAGGAGCTAGGAAAAGCAAAGTGGGCCCAGACTGCTTTACCCTGCGCCGCTTCGGAGGCTTCTGGGGGAGGATTACCCCGGAAGGAGGAAAGGGAGGTGCATTGTTCTGGCTGTCGGTCAGATCTGTAGCTTAGAGGGCTAGAGCGTTTGGAGCCGAGTGAAGGAAGAACCCTGCCTTCTTGTGAGAGGCTGGGTGGGCGATTGCTTTGCCGAGCTCGGAATGGGTTGATGCAGAGCACAGCTGGGGAGCAGCCCCCCAGACTCCAGCATTCAAAGCCCCAGCTCAGGGAGGGAATGAATAGACAACTAGCTCCTCAACCGGGCCTGGATTCCAGCCTCTCTCTCTCTCTGCCAAGCCGCCCGGCCAGCCCCAAAAGCTGCCCCACCCACGGCTGCTGCTGCTAATTGACAGCTCTCTCGGAGGGTCCTGGTGGGCTTGTTTGCCTCGTAAAGTTTATGGCAAAGAGTCACAATCGATTAAAGAACATCAGCCTGCGCCTCCAGGGCCGGCTTGCTGCAAGGCATCGGGCTGGTCTTCCAGAGAGCACCCGTGCCAGCTTTGCGAGCGGGGACTGGGGGCACCCCCCCTCCGTCCAGCTCCTCTCGCTAGAGGGGGTGGGGAGTTATTTATTGAAATGGATCAGTGACCTGGGGGACTTGCTCGGGATCCGATAGGGAGGAAGGGATCCTGGCCGGCAAGGACTTCAGTGCCACTTTCTCTTGCGGGTGGGGGAGCGTTTTGGAAACTCCAGGAGGCTCCGGCAATTTGTTTGGAGAACTCGAATGCGGGGTAGATCGGATCCAACCGGCCCTTTCCAAGCCGAGTAGTATCCAGGGGACATATTTCAAAGGCATGAATTATTGAGCGCCCTAATGTCGCCAGTCCCCAGCCTGGGGGGGGGGGGGGGCTCTTGGCTGCCGAGATAATAATAGCTTTTAACCAGCTCAACTCCAGTCGCCATCTTCCCTCTAGAGGGCCGTGAAAAATAACTTCCTATCATTAAAGCCCTATGAATAATTCAGGCCAAACCTCAGCATCATTTTGAATAAAGCATGCGGTGTGTTAAGTTGGCCGGGGACCGGGGAGGTTGGAGAGGGGACCTACCTCGCGGGGAGGTAGGCAGTCCGGCCCGGAGCGGCAGGCTTCTCTTGCCTCGCCTCTCTTTTTCCCTCCTTACATTTCATTCACCCCGGCCATTTGAAATCCCAGAGCTTTGTAGGGACAGGCGCCTTCCTCCAGGCCAGGGGCTGACCCCTCTTCTCCTCTCCGCACTTGGGAAACCCTCCCTCTTCTACCTCTGCTTCCTCTGCAGATTACCCAGCTCAAAATCGATAACAACCCCTTTGCGAAAGGCTTCCGAGACACGGGCAATGGGAGGCGAGAGAAAAGGTAAGGGTTCTCCCCACCCCCCTCGATTTCTAAATAACCGGCTTCATTCTTTCTTCCAAATCCGTCCAGTTCGTGCAGCGGAATGATTGGTCAATGGTAAAGGAAAGCTAGTGGGTTTCTCTTGCAAATAGAAGTCAAGCTACACATTTGTCCCCTTGAAGCGGAGGAGCAGCTGGAAGGCGACTGGGTCGGTGCGTGTGTGTGTTTGTGGCCCAAAGGAGATCATGATGTTTAATAATGCAGACTTCTTCTTCTTCTTCTTCTTGAGTCTAAAAGGAAACAACTCACCCTCCCCTCCCTGCGAATGTATGAAGAGCAGTGTAAACCTGACCGAGACGGGGCAGAATCGGACACTTCTTCGTGTGACCCCGTCCCAGGCCGCGAGGCAATGCACTCCCCCTTGGGCACAGCCGCCGCCAGCCCCCTGAGACACAGCCGAGGGAGCAGAGGTAAATAGATAACTGGCTACTTACTCCGGAGTAAAACGGGCCCTTTGGTGGGCAAGCGAAGATTCTAATCCGGATTAGGAGCTGCTGAGATCAGATCCCTGCCCACTAGGGAAATTGCTTTCTCCCACTCCGAATTTAAACAGAAACAACAACAAAACCTTGAAGATGATGGGGAATTGTTTATTTTAACAAATCTAGATCTCAGTTTCCATTTTTCAGATTGTTAATTTTATTAAAACTTCCTTAGCGGGGCTCATTTAAAACTGGAGTGAGGGAGCGGGAGGAAGAGTTGAATAAGAAGCGTTAAGATTTTAGTCTGAATATAGTCTAGTGCGATGCTTTCAATGACCATTTGACTTTCTTTCATTTTGACCGGGTGGAGGGCTTAGCTAAATCCTTAGCTCTTCAAACTGCAGCCCCTGGAAACCCCCCCATCTCGAACCTTGGTTACAGCTTCTTTTGCCTGTTGTAAATCTGTGTAAACAAGGAGTAATATAAATTTAACCAGCGCCGTGTATAAACTTAATAAGCGCCTTATATACTCCTGCGGTTTCCAAAAATCCTAGGCAGAGCGCTGTAATGGCTAAGTTTCCTCTTCCGTGACAGAATGAAATAATTATAATAAAAAGGGTGGGCAAAAATAAAATAAAATACAGAACCCTCCGAAAGGCCGGGTGAAATCCTGACCTCGTTGGGAGTCCAGGACAAGACTTCTCCTTTCCTTACATGGCTGGCAAAGGAGAGCTCGGCTCGCCTGGTTGCCTGCAATGTGGAGGTGCAGCGCTATGGAGTTTTCACACTCGGAATTGACACTCTCGCCTCCTGTCCCGGGGCACCTTCCGAACCGCCTGAGATTGACAAAAGCCGGTGCACCTGCTCTCAAGGCTGGCCCACTCCAGAAGGAATTAGAGCCGCGCCGCCAACTATCTTCCCCCCGGAAATCTGAAGGTGTCATCAAGATAAGGGCCTAGAATACAAGCCACCGAAAATCGGACAGAATTTTTCTTGGAGTCCTTATATTCTGCTGCGGATAATGAAAGTTATTTTCACTCCGCAGTTACCTGTCCCCACCTCGCTAAAATGAGGACAGCGTTGTTGATCTCTCTGTCTCTCTCATCCAGTGAGCTTTCAAGAAAGACCCTTAGACAGATCAGCAGCGTCAGAGGCTGCATATTATCCCCCCAATTCTAATAAAGGCGGGCGGCAACACAGCCTAGCTACTGGTTGCAAAGAGCGAGGCACTTGTGTAGCTCTACTGTGAATCCACAGCTCTGTCTAATTGAAATCTATAGTTCTATACAATCGATCCATTTCACAGGACTCCATAGCTCCATGCAGCGATTAAACATACTGGGCCACGGCGCAAGCTAGAGCCGTCTAATAAAATAGGAGATTAAACATAAACCATGCACAGCTAGCTGCGTTTTTGGCATTGATCAGAAAGCCGAGGACACTACCCAGGCCCTCTAGTTACAGGAGCGTGAAAGAAATCTCCAAGGGGGCAGGTCACCGATGAGAAAAAATAAATAAAAATAAATAGATGCTCTTCTAAATATATTTTATCATAATAAATCACACACCCTACACACCCCAATTATTCGCGCTCCTCTGTCTGTTGGGTTTTGCCTGGGAGGATTGGAAGAGACTATCCCCCCACCCCGCCCGCCCCCCTTTGAATGGGAAAAAAAGGCAAGTCTGTGCTGTTGTTAATCTCTTGTCCTTTGCAATCGCCAACTCCCGTCCGCCCCAACAGAGAGTGGGTGGGGGGCAGATTTCTAGGGGTCTCCCCGCCCCCTAGTAAACTTTGACACCCAGGATTATTTCTGAATGGAGGAAGGGAGCTGGGGTGTGTGGATCTGGCAACTGGAGGGGCGAAAACTCCCCGGCGGAGGGGACTCGTCCCAGGGGCGTTGGGCGGGGGGAAGACTGGGCTGCGGGGCGCTCTCTGGCCTGACGCCTGTGGCTTCCTTGCTTGCTTGCAGCCGAGGAGAAGTGCTGCCCGGACAGCGACCCGGAGGAGCTGGAGAAGGCGCCCCGCGAGGAGGAGGAGGAGGAGGAGCGGCCCAGCCCCAGGGCCGGGGCGGCGGAGGAGCGCAACCCCCGCTTGCAGCACCAGCACCAGCACCAGCAGCCGGCGGCGGCGGCGGGGCCCGAGGAGCGGAGCCAGGAGAAGGGCAAGGAGAGCCGCGCCGCCTCCGCCTCGCCCAGAGGGGGCGCCGCGAGCGTGCGGGGCCCGGCCCGGAAGGAGGCGGCGGAGGGCGGCCTGGGGGGCCTGGGCGCCAAGGAGCCGCTGGCGCCGCTGATGGTGCAGACCGAGAGCCCCCCGGTGGCCGCGGGGCAGCTGAGTGCCGGGCACCTGCAGAGCCTGGCGCTCTCGGCCGCCGCCGCCGCCGGCCTGCACGGGCCGCAGTTCTTCAGCCCGCTGGGGGGCGGCGGCGGCGGGGCCGGGCAGCCCTTGTTCCTGCACCCGGGACAGTTCGCCATGGCCGCCCCCTTCTCGGCCATGGGCATGGGACACCTGCTGGCCTCGGTGGCCGAGACCGGGAGCCTCTCCGCGGCGGCGGCGGCAGCAGCAGCAGCAGCGAGCCAGGGCGCGGCGGTCACGCCTTTCCCCTTCCACCTCTCCCAGCACATGCTGGCCTCTCAGGTAAGAGGATGCGACCCCCGGCCCCCCGGCGAAGGAGGACGCTTATGAAAAATACAGGGTGCAGGGCTGCCTTGGTGCCAGTGCAGCCCTGCACCCTGTATTTCCCATAAGCGGTCTCATTCGCAGGGGAGAGATGCCCACCCTGGGAATCTGCTGCCCCCGAAAAGGCTGAGGCTGGGCCTCTGGTGGGTGGGAAATCCAGCGCCTGTTGCCGGCCTTTCCTTGGCTTATCCTGCCCCTTCTAGCAGATGGAATCCACCCCCACCCCCCCTTCTAACAGGCTCTGGGCTACTAGGATGGTACCTTGAACCAGGGGAGTGAGTGGTGCTTCTTTGCCAAGGCCTAGCCAAGGTGGGACAAAACCAAGCAATCCGGGCCGTGTTGGGAGGAGCAGGACCATTTACCGGGGAGGGGGGGCAGATGTGCAAACTGGAGAGGAGACCCGTGGGGACCGCACTGGAGCCCTTCAACCCCAAATCTGGGGCAAGTTGTACCAATGTCTGTCTTCTGGGAGGAGCCTTAACTGAGCTGCCATCCATACAGGGGTGAGCCTGGGCTAACCGTGCCTGCCCCCCCTACCTCCTCTTAACTGCTTTCTCTCTACAACCCCCAAATACCAACCAGGCACCTGGCCTGGGCCTTTCCCTGAGCACTCGACAGGCTGGCTGTCCAGCATCCACTTTTCCTGAAGTGCTGCTCTTTCTAGGGCAGGTTTGAAAAGGGGAGAGGGTGGACACTGGAACCTGCTGCCAAGCAGGGGAGAGGAGAAAGGACCCTGTAAGAAACAGAGTCTGGAAGGAAGGCTGCATGAGCGCAGTCCTTACTCCATTGATTTCATCTGGGAGGAGGATCCCAGTCTGTGGATCTGATAGCGGATGGGAAGTTAGCCACTGACTTGAGTGGCTTCAGAATTTGCAGCCATGAAGCAGGGCCGGCCCCAGGATTTGTGGGACCATCCAGGGCCATGTGCAAAGTCTTGGTGTGCGGCCTAATGTGCATAATTTAAATTATTTGCATAATTAGTCCTCATACCTGCATACACCCCTTATCAGTCCCACCCCTTAGGTGCCCACACACTTGCTCATGGGGGTGAGGGGAGAATCCAGGCTGGGATTAGGACTGCCACCCCCAGCCACGGGGCCCAGCTGGTGCACGGCCGTGTTGCAGATGCCTACGACTGGCCCTGCCATAAAGCTGCTTTCTGTGGGCCCAGGCCCATAGCTAGGAGGCTGGAGAGGGCAGCGATGCTTGCCCAGGCCCATAGCTAGGACATACATTGGCAGGGGGGCACAGGGGAGCCGAGTGCATGACAAGGGGGGTAATTGTACCTGCCTGCCAGAGTCCAGCTACTTAATTAAAAATGCATCATCACTCAGTCAGAAACGTCTTTTAAAAATGAACTTCAGTGTTTTCTTAAATAAGAAAGAGTAAGAAATCGATTTGACCAGTATAACGAATATTCAGCCATTCAAAGGTTTTCCTAGGGGGGCAAAAACATTAGAGGGGCACAAAAAAATGACAGGGAGATAGGGCACCCCTGCATCCTCCACCCCCATAATGTGCCTCCTACAGTACCCAAAATGGCTTCCTTTGCCCCGCTGTGCGGGGGTGTGTGTGTGTGGCTGCTGCCAACGCCCTCGGAGGAGGATGCGATTGAGAGCCACCTAATCTGTCGATGGCACTTAACAGCATCTCTTAATGTGGTTAAAGGGTTGTGATGAGGCACAGGCCTGGGAAATGGGGCCAAAAAACCCAGGGAGGGAACCGGCATTGCCTGCTTTCTCTGTCCTTTTGGCGCCCCCTGTTAAAACCGGAGCCTTGTTGCTTCAACAGTTGTATCCCTTTAACAGGCATTGCCCTGCTAGGGAAGCTTCTGACTAATAGCATTGACCTAAATTGGTGCAGCAGCAGCAGAAGGAGCAGATGCGCCCGGCTAACTTTATCAACGCGGCTCCTCCTCTCCATTTAGATAGATACTAGCTGCTTTTAGGATTTCAACAGACTCGCTGCATTATAAGGAAAGATTCCTTGAAGAGGGGGTCAGCCCAGGCCGGTGTAGCTAAGGGGTGGTGACGCGTGGGGGGAGAGTTGGCCTGTGGGAGTGTCAGGGTTAAAACTGTGAGGTGGCAACTCCACAGAGATGTCAGAGTTGGAAGGGACTTAGAGCGGCATCTAGTCCAACCCTCTGCTTGTTGATGTAGGATAACAACGGCTACAGCATCCCTGACATTTGGGATGCTGTCCTCAAGGGAACTGTCTCTCTCCACCCTGTATGGATGAGTTCCAACTTTCCTCCCTTTGTTTCTTAGAAGACCCCCTCTTTGTCATGCACTCTGCCCCCCCCCCCAGTATAACTGTAATAGGGACAGGTGGGGCAGCAGTTGCATGCAGCTGAATTCCCTGCTGCCGGAAGGTCCCTTCTGCCCTAGGCCCGTTCCAATCTAGCTATGTCTCTGTCCCCGACACACACACCCCGGCCTAACTACCAGCCTGGGCCAGACTCTCTCACCGTTTGACAGGAGTCTTGGGGTTCAACCATGAGAAGGGGCAACTCCCCCCCCCCCCAATCTCAGTTGGCAGGTTTTTGTTTAAAAATAAAAACCCTAGGGACCCTGTCTAATGAAATGTTGCGTGCACACCGATCAGCAAAATAGAAGGTTACAAATGTGTAATTTGGGGGCGAGCTAGAAGGGGGAGCAATACGTTTTAGATCAGGAGATGAGAATATTGTATTGAAGATTAACCTGAGCCATGAACTTGAGCTTTGTTTAGCGAAGCTAGGAGGAGAGTAGAGAACACTGGCTAAAACTGGGATCCGATGAACAGTCTGCTTGATACCAAGTCTTGCAGGACCCACCTTTGTACTGTTTAGGAGCAGTACACTCTAGGATGCAAAAACCTACTTTGAGTTCCTCTGATTCTGACCCCCCCTCCCGGTTTTACACTAGTTTCTTAGGGGGCACTGTCCCTCTTTCTCTCTACCTCCCTGGGATTACCCTCTCCTATTCTCCCCCACCCCTCCAGTCTGCCGGGCATGTAAGGACAATGCTCTCAATCAGCACCTTAATTTCAGGGGCTGCTTCTGTCCCACTGTCCTGGGAGCTTCCGAAATGAATGGCCAAGGGTGTTTTTACATGAGACACCCCCATGCATGGACATGTCCTCGTCGGGGATGTCTTGTCTGAATACAGTGGGGGGGCCTGTGTACTCCTGGGACCCATGCACTGCCCACCCAGTCCACATGTGAGACACTATGAAAAAAAACAGAGTTCCCCGTGGGTGGAGTGCGTGGGCAGCATGTAGACGGGTTGCCATGTGCGGGGCCGCCCGTGTGAACTGCTCCCTCCATGCATACCGCCCACACAATGACTGTGGACCCCCAAACGCCCCCAGACATTAGATGAAAACAAGACAGGGAATTTAATTCTTGCTGCTCAGAGCCCAGCTGCTAGTTCTCTCCTGACTGCCCCCTACCTCCCCTTCCAGTGTAAGACCTGGGAACGGATTAGTCTGGAGCTATTATTGCTGGCCGGGCCTGTAGCTAGGCCATTGATACCAGGAGAGGGGCAGATTGCATGCTGCGGGGGGGCAATTCTTGATACCAGGAGAGGGGCAAATTGCATGCCGTGGGGGGTAATTATTGATACCAGGAGAGGGGCAGATTCATGCCGTGGGGGGTAATTATTGATACCAGGAGAGGGGCAGATTCATGCCGTGGGGGGTAATTATTGATACCAGGAGAGGGGCAGATTCATGCCACGGGGGCGCAATTAGGTGGCTTGCCTTCACACATCCATCTTGGACAGAGGCTTTCTTGCAGCCATGTTTGTAACAGAATTGTGATTCGTACTCTCTGCCCTCAGGCCAAAGGTCACTCATTATACTCTTCAAACATCCTAGACTGCATTCGCATGAGCCTTTTCCTCTACCTCTTCTAATTTTACTTGAGATTGTGACCCCGAGTTTCAACAGTTCCCATGCTGTCTCGGTGCTTGAAAAGTTGCTGCCAGCTCTGTGCTGAGGCAGACGGGAGAGCACGTGAGGGGCACAATTGTTAAACTTTGGTTTCCGAGTTAAATTGTTTTGACTGAACCGTGCGTTACACCCCACTGTATCCTGAGATCGAACATTTCCACGTGATTAAAAAAGGGGGAGGGGGCAGGTGGGAAGGGGATTTTTGCAGACTTGCCATCTTGTGTGAACACTGTTTAGTCTTCAGACTAGAAACTGAGGGGGGAAACGCATGTTGAATTTCTATGGGAGGGGACAAGGAGGGATTAGCTCTAATAGGGACAGGCTGTGGTATGGCTGCACCAGGGCCCACAAGCCGGGGGGGGGGCACATTCCCTGGGGCAGCTGCATCCCCCCCCCCACTGGGAGGGAGATCAGAGGAGCCCCCTTCCAGCCTAGCTACACCCCTGGGAGAGGGGGATTTACAGAGGGGCAGAGTCTCAATGCCCCCCCCCTCCCCACTCCTTTGGCCTGTTCATGCTGCTGTGCCCTGTCTGGCCCCACAGTCAGTTTTTGGCTCCAGAGGTCACTTTGAATTCTTGCTCCACGGGGGAGGGTGGGGGGTTGGGGGCACCGGACCCTTTCCCTCGAGTGCTGCAATATTTCCTATGGGGCCCTGCTTAACTCTGCTCCCCTCTGCCTGTATTTTGCAGGGAATCCCGATGCCCACCTTTGGAGGACTCTTCCCTTATCCATACACCTACATGGCGGCAGCAGCGGCAGCAGCCTCGGCCATGCCAGCGACCAGCGCCGCAGCAGCAAGTTCCCTCTCCCGGAATCCCTTCCTCAGCAGCGCCCGGCCCCGCCTGCGTTTCAGTCCTTACCAGATCCCTGTTACCATCCCGCCCAGCACCAATCTCCTGACCACCGGTTTGCCCACCAGCCTCAACCCAGGCTCGGAGGGCTCCAAGCCTGGCAGCAGCCGAGAATCTAGTCCCATCCCTGATCTCCCTCCCCTGCACAAATCCAGCAGCCAGCGTCCCTCTCTGTCTCCCAAGGGCTCCCTGAAAGATTCCATCAACGAACTGCAGAACATCCAAAGACTGGTCAGCGGATTGGAGAGCCAGAGAGAAGTCTCCCCTGGCAGGGAGTCCCCCAAGTGACTGGTGGTGGAGCCAACCCACAGGGGGCCGAGAAGCACTGGGAAACTTGTACAGCACAGTATACATATTTATTAACAAACCAGGAGGGGAGGTGGGAGAAAGGGAGGTCAGAGACGGGCAAACCAGTGTGATCTACCCGGGCGAGACAGATGATCATCAGCCGTCTCCCACCAGGAGAAAACAGTCCACTCCCCCACCTCCCAATTCCTTGCTCCTAGGCTAACTCCAATCCAGGAGAATCGTATAAGGAGAACAGCCTCCTCCTCCCTGCCACTCTTAAGGGACTGAAACCAGAAAGCTGGGCCTGGAAAAATCCCAAGGGAAGTAGGTGAGCTAGCCCCTCCGCAGTGAAGTCAGCGACCTGGGACAGAGACACAATTTCCTTGATGGCGAAAAGAATGTACCCGTCATCTTTAAAAACAAGGACTGGCTGATGTTTTCTTATCTACGATGTGGTTTCCAAGAGGCGAGAGTGGGCTGAAACAGATGAAAGAGGGGGGGGGGGGGGAAGGAAACCGACACTGGAAGATGCTTGTGTGTAATTTGGTTTCAACACTATGGGAAGGGAGGAAACAAGCAAGCTGCATTGGAAAGAATCGTATCCACCAGTGAGCTGAGAAGGCCTAACACTCCAGATTTGGTGCAGTTAGTGTGATGATACAGGGAACGGAAGGGGAACGGGGTCTGGTGTCTACCCGAGTACCAGGAGAGAAAAAAAATATTTATGAAATAAATGGTAATTTGTGTAAATAAGCTATAAGGAATCCCAGAATATGCAAATTGGTATTAATTTATTCAGAGTTGTACATTGGTGTGTACATAATATTTAGAGTTTAACTCATTGCATTTAATTTTTTTCCCTCCATTTTACATGGACCTATATATTGTAAATGGGGGGGGGGGGGGATATTTAGCTCTTTTGTGATTTGAAGGAGATACTTGGTTTCTTTTTGAACTTGTTTTTAAAATATTGTTTTATCCTGCCTGTTCTCAGACAATCACTTGCCATCCAGCATACCACTTCTCAGTCAAAATGGAAATCAGGAGTTCGATTCTTTAAGGGTCTTTTTACAAGAAATAATAATTAAAAAATAAAAAATGTAATTTAACTATCTTTACAGTGCGGGGTATAGGAAATGCAGGAAGAAAGCCTCAGGTTTTTATTTTTCACTCCAGAACAAACAAAAAACCCACATAAAATTATAAAAAATTTAAATATCACATGGAGTGTGTGCTATATTGTTTTTAAACTCTTACATGATTTGAAATGTGCTGATTATTTGGGTATCTATCTGTTCATTTTTTTGATGAATTCTCTCACATCTTTCAATAAAAAATATTCAAAGGAGGTTTGTAATTTTTGTCTTTTGGTCTCTCTCTTTCTTTTCTTTTTTTTTTGGTAATAGAACGAATCCACCAAAATTACTTATGAATGAAAAGACGAATAGGCTGGCGAACAGATTACTTGCTTGCTTGTTGGATTTCTCAGTCACCCGAACAAGTACATAAACCATGGTGCCTCTGCAACATTGCTCGCTTAGCCCGCCTTGGTGCAGCAGAGCGCCCTCCCAATCTCCCGGGTTAACCAACACGTGCACAGGCGCCAATCTCCCGCCTGCGAACGAGGCACGTGCATAGTCTCAGTTTTCCTGCCGCAAATGATACGTGTGGAGCCGCCTCGACACGTGCTCAGTCCCCAATCGGCTTTACTCACCTGCGCCGCTTCCAATCTCCCTGCGGGGACCTACCCCTGTGCCCAGCTCCTGGCAAGGGTGGGGAGCTGTGGTTTGAATTAACGCCTGGCGTTCGGCTAGGCGAGTGGCTGCTGCCACGTGTCCTTTCCCTCCCTTCCTCCCCCCTTTCCCGAACCTTTTGACTCCGGCAGAGTTTTTAAATTAATTCCCCGATGTGTGTGGTTTCAAGTTCCACGTTTTTGCAAAAGGGGGGGAGGTGGTTTGCTCAGCCGTGCTCTCCCCCACCCCCTGCAAATAATTAACCCAAGATTGTTCAAAACGGTGGAGGAAACCTGCCAAGAGCCCAGGGTCTGTCGGCCGAATCTGCGAGAAAATGCGGGGAGCTAGTGCCTTGCACGTCCCCCCCCCAAAGGAAAGACCCGAATTAAATTATTGCATCTTAAAACCTCGGCGTCTTTATTAGGCTAAGATCTATTTTTTTATATCGATGTTGGTTATTATTTTCAATTAGGGGATGTGTAGAATGCCTGCTATAAATCCTGCGAGCCTGCCTTTAATTTCGATCAGGAAAGATTAAAATGCTTCAATGCGTATAAACATCCGTTTTGAATTATTGAGATATAAACGAAAAGAAACAGGGTTTGATTTAAAGCGACAGCAGTGGATACAGTTTCCAGCGAGAGGGGCTGCTCGCAACAGTTTTGCCGCATTTTTTGGTAAAGCGCAGCCCATCAAAATCGGAAGGTTTCCCCCCTCTCTCCCCGTCCCTGCCAAAATAAACTGTTGCGCTTTGAAAATTCTCTTTTCGGAGCTGCCCTGTCTGCTTGCAAATATCTTCCCCGGCTCGGCAGCAGGGGAAGCCTTTCATTTCCAGCTGGCTCGCTGATCTGCCGATGGGGGGGCGGTGTTATCGCGCGGTGGCTTGTTGCAAACTTGACTCGGGTAACACGAGTGCGGGAGTCGCCGCCGCCGCCAGGCGACTAGCCAGGGTTTCTGCCCCCGGGAAGCCTTGCCTTGCGGCATCTCGTGCAGGCCCTTCCCCGCTGCGTGCCCGCGTAGCCCAGGGCAATGCCAGCCTTGCGTTCACCCAGCTGAGCCCGGGCAAGCACCACGGAGCAAGCTTTGCTTTAGGGCACCTGGGCGGGGTAGGCAATGGCGCCCTTCGCTGCTTGCTCGAGGGGGCTCTGTCCAAGGCAATGCTTTCTGGGAAGGCTTCCCGGGACCCCCTGCGGGGGGGTGTTTGCTAGGGGAGGCCACTGGGCCCCTTCGCGGCTTTTCTCCCGGGGAGGGCAGCCTAGGACAGCTGGGGGCTGGCGTGTGGAAGGGGCTGTAGCTGCCCGCACTGAGCCCAAGGAAGGGGGGCGGCCAGGCCCGGCCCCTTTGCCTCTGCCCCTCACCCTCTTCCCGGGCGAAGGCACCGCAGCTCGTGCCCCCTGGCACGTGCGAGCTGTGCTTCGAGGCTCCTTCCTGCAAATTGCTGGGGGGGGGGAGAGGAACAAGAACGTGCCCCTCGTGTCCAACCCCCCCCCGCCCACGGCTGCTGACAAGCTGCCTCCGAATAATCCCCCGCCAGTGACCCTGTTTCGGGCGCAGGGGATCTCCCTGGAATTGCTGACCAGGCTGGCCAGGCCTATTCTTAGCAAGGCAGAGCGGGAGCTGCCATTCACCCACACTGGGTCTTTATTCCCTTTATTGCCGGGTTTGGCTTTACCAGGCGCGTTGGCATTAGCTTCCCCACAGGTGGGCGAGGCCAGGGAATGAGGCCGAAGGCGGCAGCAGTGGCTTTAGCCCTAGGCAAGCGCTAGGCCGCTGCCTCTGGCAAGGCCTGAGGAGGAAGCTTCCCACCCTGCTAGGATGCTGTGCAGGTAAGAGAAAAGCAGCGCCCCCAAGTCCGGTCTATCCCTTACTAGCTTAGGGGAACTCCTGGGCCTGGGGCCCTGCGAGCCGTTTTGATGTGTCCCTTTCCAGAGTGTCGGCTCTGGCCTAGGGATCCTGCTCCTCCCTTCCAGCCCTGGAGGCGTGTGTTCGGGGGGGGAAGGGTAGAGAGGAGGCCCTGTTGAGGATTGGGGTCCTTTCCCAGCCTGAGCCTGACCCTGGAGTTCCAACCCTCCCTCGCCCCTTGTGGCGCTTGTACTGGTTTTCAAGGTGCCCCAAAGGGGAAAACGTGTCCTAGACCTGGTGATTGAGATTAAAGGTGCAACCCTCCACCATTACGGCTAATGGGACTCCGCCATCTGCATCAGTGGCCGAGGATTTGCACCCAAAGCTTGTGGGCGATTTGGGGTGTTCCTCCTCAAAGCGGTGCTTTCAGTCAAGGATCTGTTTCTCCCCGACGTTTCTAGCGTCTCTCCTTCAGAAATCTGTTGGAAATGGTTCTGTCTCTAAATCTCCATGGAGGGTGGGAGGTCTCTGTTTCGCTCTGCTTTAAGTCCAGCTCTATGGCTTTATGGTAAAGCAATAAAGGATGACATAAACAACCCTTTTCTTCACCAATTACCCTTTTCTCATTCTTTGGAAGATTTATTAGCCAAATTGTTTGTGTTAGGAAGAACTCGCTCTGGTTCCCTTGGAAAATAGTATTGTGAGGAGAGCGCCCTCTGCTGGCCAATGGGGTTAACAGACCTCAACAAGTTTCCCAACAAAATTGGGAAATTGCAAGTCTTTCTACTTAGCAGCTAGAGAAATTGTTTAATTTATAGTTTTTTTTAAATGTAGGGAACATTTTTATTAAGAACAACCTTTTCCCTAAAGCCTTTAAAAATGTATGCATTCATGTTAAGCTAGTCAACGTTTCTAAGTTTCTAAAGCAAACCCTATTAATTTAACACAGCTTAAAATTGCAAGCTTGCTGCCACGGGTGAATTTTTAATATTTGCAAAATGATTAATTGGGTGAACATAGCACAATGCATTTACAGCCTTCAGTTAAAAAAGTTAAATCGAATGCAAGGTGTTAAACTGAGAAGCGGTTTAAATAACCTGCAATTTTAAAAGCAATGAAAACTGGCTAATATTTTATAGTGGCTGTTTGGGTCCTAAGGTTAGCATTTAGAATGGCAGCAAACTTCTGTGTTAACATGAGTCAGATGTGGTTGTGGCTACCCCTGCGTTATAGAAATCCTGCACTTGGATTTTAATTTTATAGCTAAGGTTATATGTAATTGTTTCTACGGTTTCTGGGATCAAAAGTACACCCATCACTGTAATATGGGGGCTGCTCAATGAGAATATTTCTGTAATATAATTCACAATGAGTTAACAGCAGAAAGCCTGCTTATTTTTAGAAAAATATATGGAATATGCTAGAACCCCCTGATACGTGTGTGTGTGTGTAACGTAGACAGTACGTGGCTAATAATTCTGGAAGTGGATTAGAGCTTCTAGAAGGGAAGTGATGAGAGGGTGGGGTTAAAATTAATTATCTATAGGATGATCTTTGCTAGTCGCATTCCCAGGAACTGAGCCAACATCTATTCTAGGGTTATTGCTGGTAACTGTTTGTTTGCTTCCTCCTTGGAGGGGAGGGAACTGACTTGGGGTATAAGGCTCGAGTGTTAGGCAAAGACTATTTGCGGACTGAATGTATATATTCAGGAAGTTTCTCTAGATCCTTCATCTGGGAAAGGGGTAGAGCATCCTTTGCATTCTCATTGTAGGAAACAATTCCCCAGGCCACAAGATAGAGGAAACTGCTGCCAGGCAGACAACACGGTGACCTGTATGAGCAGTGCATCAGTAAAGTCACTGGGGCTCTCAGTACAGTCATGCTGACAAGGGAGCAAAGCGAGTCCTCTGGATTGTCCTTGTGGAGGGGAATCTCCCCTTTTATGTTTGTGGCTGCTACTGAAATGCTTTACTTGGGGATGTGCAGCTGGACTGGGGGAGGCATGATCCTTGGTGCTGTTGTGTCAGCTGCCACTGGGGGGCAGTATTCCAGCTTGACCCTGGCTGTACTTTCACTTCCCCAGTGGAAGCAGAGTAATAGGGAGGTGGGGATGGGATTCCCAGTTTAGGCCTCAGGCAATTTCTGGCAGAGGAGCGGGGGACGGAAGGGAAAGTGCCTGGAAGCACAAGCTGGCAAAGAGCTATGGGTGGGGAGAACTCGTACCTCGCATCTTGTTTTTGTTCCAAATTCTGCCAAAAGAATAAATTATGCACAATAATAAAATCCTTGCAAATGAACTTGCTAGCACGCCGTCCTACTTGTTCTGAGCACTTATTTATTTATTCATTTAGGTTTTCACCCCACCCTTCCCATTAAGGCTCAGGACAGCTTACAACGTATAAAAACAACTAAAAACACCCCCTTAATTCCTCACAATCCTTTTCCATATCCCTGCCTGCCAAACACCTGTCCAAACAAAAAAGTTTTGTGTTGCTTCTGGAAGATGAATCTATATGTTGTAAAAACCTTGCAAAATACCGCATGGACCTATCCGTGGGAAGAGGGAAAGTGAGCCCTTCCCAGGTGGTTGTAGGCTGCTGCTCTTCACAGCGATTGTAGTACAGGGTCCTGATATACCAGCACCTGGAGGTGTGGGAGGGGAACCCAAGGAGATGCAGCTGAACCTGCCTGCCCCTGCCCCTTCTGAACATGCCATCCCAACCTTCGGAGAAGAGGTGTGGTCATGTCAGAAGTGGCTCTCCCACTCGGTGGCCCTCTGAATGTAATGCTTCTGTGCCCCTGCCAACACCCCATTGACTATCTCAGGCTGTCATTCTGCACTGCCAGAGGCAATGTCTGTGATAATTTGACCAAATGCAAAATTCCATGTAAATAGTTGTGACTGAAGCAGTGCAGAATTCATGGGGCCCAGTTATGCCCTTCCATATGGGTAGGACATACTCTAAATAGCTGGGTGTAGTAGTGGGGTAATGGGGACAGATTCTGATCTCCTGTTGCCTGGTGTAAAGGCCTATCTCTGAGAACAACCAGAAACTTGAATTTGTTCCAATAGAAAATGGAAGGTCCAGTATCTTTTTGGGGAGAGGGTCAGGCCTTCCAGATTTGGGGTGTCTCTTTCTGGGGGTGAAATCAGTGACAAAACACTCGCTGACCTGACCCCAGATGTCGAGGTGACTGACAGCAGGGATTCTCCGGAGGCATGTTTGGGCCCACCTAGTTACACAGATGTTCTCTTGGGCAGAGCTCCCACGGGAAGTCAAGCATAGGAGGTAAGCCTGGAAGTGTGACCTCCGCTGGAGCAGCCCGCTTTGCGTTGCTTACCAAGTGGGCGTGTGGAATGCTGGGCTGGGACAGAGTCAAAGAGTCCCAGCAAGAACTAATCTGCCTCTTAGGCACCCAGGAAGCTGTCGCTAAATCCCTCTGTTTGTACAGTTTTGGGTAACTGCTCGCCGCACACTACCCTTCTTGTTACACAGGGATATTTGGGTCAAAGACACACCCTGTGGTGTGATCACAGTGCAAGGTGACACTAGCAAGGCCTGTGATGCGCTGTTTGTTCTATGCACCTCCGTGCAGAGAGCATGAGCAAACGTCCCCGAAATCTTGCTCTGTCAGTGCTCGGTAAGGAAATCGGAGCGATGTCTTGTGTTGCTGGCCTCTCCGTTTGTCTCGGATCATTTTAAATTTATCTTTTATTAAATTTTATTTTAACCTGCCCTTCCCTGAAGGTCCAGGGCAGCTGACCACATTCTATAGCCATGAATAACATTCCATGAACCCTGTCCTAGCCTGCTGAAGGGCTGCCCAGATAAATCGGTCTTGCATTACATCAGACTTGGACAAGCCAGGGGCGTTTGAATTAGAATGGGCTACCCTTGCCCTCCTGGCAGAGGATGTAGCTGCTTCTGGGGCTCCCCGCTCCCCCTGTACTGCCTGTCACTAGGGTAGTTATGCCCTTGAAGTCAGGATTTGACAAACATTCAGGGGAAGGGAGTTGTGAAGCTGCACCAAGAACACATCCAAAGCTGCATCATCATCCGTCCTATTGGTAGTTACTGCTGTGCACGTAGCTGAGCAGTAATGACAAGCGTTTTGCAAAGTATTTCACAATTTGGGGAGCTTCTGTCCTGCTGGAGGGATCTGGTTGCCAGAGAATGGCTTCTCTGCACTTCTTAAAAAGCAGCCAGGGTAAGCTTAGTGGATAAGGGGTTGGACTCAGACCTGGGAAACTAGGGTTCAAATGCTGTCATAGCCATGAATTTGCTGTGTCGCCTTGAGCAAGTCACTCTCTCAGTCTGGGTTCAGTCTCTGTAAAATGAGGAGGATAATGACCTACTTCATCCCAGAGCTGATCTATAAGGATTTACCCTATGGACACTGAAAGTGCTATACAGCTGGTCTGTAATAATAGGTGTCTCCGAATTGGCACCTGAAACTCAAAATCTTGAGATGGACACAAAATAGTTGTTAATACCTTTTATTGGACTAACATCTGTTAACATACGCAGTAGCTGGTCCAATATATAATCTGAAAGACTTTCTTTCCATCTCTGCGTTTGGGACTGAGATGGCAACCATTCTCTCTCTCTCTCTCTCTCTCTCTCTCTCTCTCTCAATTATTGGACATTGTGGGCATGACATTCTGTTACATATTTTAAAATGGATTCCCTAGAAAGCTTGTAGTTGAGACGATACACCTGGCATTTCCCTGCATGTGTGCAGAGCCTCATCCATAGGCTTTTTCTTTCTTTCTTTAAACTTTTATCCCACCCTATCCCAAGAGCACAGGCAGGGTTACAATGCTTATATTTTAAAATACACAAATTAAGATCCCCTAAGAAAGGCTTGCATTGTTCCTATGCTGAACTGCTATCAGGAACAGGACCAAAATCTCCAGTCACGTAAACGTTGATGGTTCCCGCGAGGAGTGGATTCTCCTTATTGTGACACCTGAGAGGAAACGGGTTTTTGGAAGGTGAGGGACCAAGTCTGTCTGAAAGTCCGGTGGTTTCAAGATTTCTCAGTTTGGACCTATAGCCGTTAATGACATGAAGATTTTGGTCAGTGTTGGACAAGTGCCTGTGCTATGTTGAGAACAAAGAGTAATAGGCGAGTGGGGAAGATGTTGGGCTTGGACCTTGGAGACCAGGCTTCAAATCCCATCTTAGTCATGAACTCACTGGGTGGCCTTGGGCAAGCCACTTTCTCTCGGCCTCAGTTCCCTATCTGTAAAATGGGAATAATAATGACCTACCTCACAGGCTGTTGTGAGGGTGTAATAGATAGGGATGGTAAAGCACTTTGAGCACTGAAAGTGCTATAGAAGTAGGTGCTGGCATGGGAGTGGCTAGTAAATGGAATGGTTCTACTACATGAATCTTGCATTTTATACTGCTAGCACGTGCATGGGGGCCACGTGCACTGAAGCTGTAGTATAGAGACCCGAGCAGTCAACTTGTGGGCAAGGCTGCAGTGATACTAGAAGCCCTCTTACTAAACGTACTCTTTCAAAAGCACTGCAATGCTGCTGCTGAGTACAGCAGAACTGGGCAAACTGGGGCTCTAGAGCCACATGTGACTCTTTGGCCCCATTGGGGTAAATGGATGCGGCTCTCGGGATTAGGAAATGTTGCAGGCCCCTGGAATACACTGTGTAGCATTACTCCATAGTATTTGTATTGATTAGGTACGGGTAAATCAGACACATCCCTGACCAGAGAAAGGTAGATCCCTCACAAAAACCACTACTCATCCTCCATTTTGTTTGAAGGTATGGTCTGATTTATGCTCTTCTTAAAAAAACTGCAGTTAGGGTTTCAAACCTGCATAATCTGTATATTTAATAGCAAAGCAAAACCCACAAACCTCCCTCCCAAAGGATAGTCCCTCTTTGGGTGCTGAATCCCACTGTCGGTGATTTTACAGGTGTGCTCGTGCAGGAAAATGACACCCTAGGACTTCAACTAGCTAATCATTGACCACTCATTTTCTGCCACACCAGGTTAGAAAGCGGCACCTTGTAAAGGAATAACCCGGGGCTTGGGAGCCAGGGTTCCTGAGTCATAATCCTCAGCTCTGACACTGGCTTCTTATGTGTCCTTGGCTTGTTGACCCATCGGAATACGGGGATGAGAACACTTTTCCTACCCCTATACTTGACCCAGAAGTGCCTTGTGTCTGGCCAGACAACAGACAGCCGGGAAATGATTTTGGAATTGCAAGTCTGGCAGTCCAGCACAAGGAGGAGCAGCTCTCCCACAACACACCAGGAATATTTCCCTTCCTGGCTCTTCATGGGCTTGCTCGCCTCCCTGCTGTGTCTCGACTTGTTTCCTGCCCCATTCCCACCCAGGAGCTTTGCTGCTCCTCTGCCACCACTTTCCCCTACCCATCTTTGCCCCTTCTCCTTTGCTGGAACTTCCGTCCCGAAGGCATTATGGAGATACCCCAGAAAGCATCCTGGCAGCTAGCCCATCTTTCCCACCATGCTGCTTGGTACTGTGGAGGTGCAGGTTGTGTTAACAGTGGCACACGACACACTTACTCTTTTGTGGTGTGCGCATGTGGTTTGTCTGGCATAGTAAGAGACGCCTGTCGGCCGGCATAGTGATAAGAATGCCATGTGACTGTGATGCCAACGATTGGTCAGCACAACTCGGTGCCTGTACAGTGCTTTGAGTATATGGACATACTGGGTCAGATCAATGATCCATCAGTCCCAGCATCCTGTCTCCAACAGCGGCTGCCTTCGGTCACTGCTGACAAGTACACAACCACAGAGGACTGGGTATCAAACTCTGAAAGAATGGAATCCTCTGACCCAGGGGAATAAGCTTCTTCCACTACAGTAGCAGTGGGGAACCCTCTTTGCTCAGTGGGCTACTTCTGTATTTAGTAAAAAAAAAACCTGGGAGAGATAGGGACTTGGCGCTCTTGGCGGGGGAGGTTAGGTGGCATGTTCCAGCAGCCGCAGGGGTTGAAGGGGCTGGCACGCTCTGGGGAAGGAAATGTGGCGATGCCATGTTGTGCACTCGAGGCTAAGGGCTAGGTTCATGGGTCTGACTTGTATCAATTGGAAAGGGGCCATGGTCTGTATTTGTCCCATGATTCCCCACCCGCCTGAGCTGGGAGTGCTGGGGAGAGCGGGGGTGTAATCTTGTCGGTGTTTTGAGAGATTGGCATCTTCATCAACATTCCTGGCACCGGAAACTCTAGATTCCGCTTCCTTTCATCTGTATTTTAAGTTTTCAAGCGTTGTGATTGCAGATAATGTGTCCGCAACATCCCTCAAAGAACTTGTGCCTGCGAGGGATCGATAGCCCTGGTGGGGAGGGGAGAAAGCCACCGTGGCTGTTAGTTCCCCTCAAGGCCGGATCCAGACCAGTGCAGACTAGGGTGGCCAACTATGCAAATATTGAAGGGACACATGAAAAATACATGTTTCAGGGCCTTAGGCGCAATGCAGGCCCTGCAACATGTATTTTTCATAAATGTTCCTTAAAAATCTGCATCGGTGGCAGCCCTAGCAGAGACACAGGGAGGGGGAGGAGAGTCCCCACAGGAGCACTTCAACATACGGGGCCCATCGCTAGACCAGAAAGGATGACAATCTGAGTGGGGGGGAGAAGTGCTGATGTGAAATCCAGCCCCACCGAGCCTCCAGCCTGGGGAGCCCAGGCCTGTGACGGGCCCACAATGATTCCGGAGTCTCTGTGAGTAAACTAGGAGTACCAACAGCCGGGTAACACAGAGGTCTCTTGAATTGAACATAGGGTTGCTGGATAGGCAACTGCTTCCAGGACATGTATGAAAAATACATGTTGTAGGTGTCAATGCAGGCCCTGCAACATGCATTTTTCATAAGTGTCCTGGAAACAGTTGCCTCATTGAACATTAAAAACAAATGAGGCTGGATTGTGTGGGTCCAAGGCTCCTACGTTAGGAGGGGCCCCCAACTCCCAGCCTGTGTGTGGGAAAGGGTTAAAGTTTGCTGGGAAGCAAAGAGGGTGGGAGCTGGGCGCCAGGCCTTGCTGGCAGCAGACAGCTCTTTGTCTCGGAGCTGGCGCCTGCCGCCTGCCTGCTGGGCCCAGTGCCTCTCCTCACCCGGGGACAAAGGCGGTGAGGGGCGATCCCTCAAGCGGCAGCTCCCAATTAGGAAGCCTCTCTCTGTGTTTCTATCTTTCTGCTCTCCTCACACAAGTCCCATTTACCCATTGTCCCGGCCTGTTATCTCCAATTAACAATGGGGGTCGCCTGTGCTCACACTCAAGGAGAGAAGGGGCCTTTGTCTCCCACAATCAATCGATGATCAATATACAAAAAGGGGATAGGGCAGCATTGCTAATTGCACCAAAAGGCCAAGTCAGCTGGCTTAGCTCTCCAGGGGCTGGGCTGCTCGGGGCAGGGGGAGGGAGGCCAGGTTTGCCAGGCAGGACCCTGTCTCCTTCTCTGCCTAGAAAGGGGCTAGTCTTTAGAAGAGTTGGCAGCAGCGAGGAACCTCCGGCCCGAGGGCCAAATGTGGCCCCCGGCAGCTTGTTTTTGTGTGTCCCCTTTCTGCTCTGGCCCCTGGATCCAGTTCCCCAATCGCTGAAAGACTGAGCATGTGGACAGAGAGGGGGGCATGCGCACAAGGGCAGAGGACAGATCCGTGACCTCGACTCTCCTTTTCCTGAGGGCACCCTTTAAGCCCTCAACCTTTATGTGGCTCTCGCAGCTTGTACTAATGCTCCAAGTGGCCCCTGAGCAGGAGAAGGTTCCCCAGCCCTGAGTTACAGCACAGGACCTGGCTCTCCAAGAGGGGGGCCGCTATTGTACCCCTACAAGACACAGCTTACTAAAGGGCCTGCTAGCTCTGTGAATCATGGGGAGGGGGCAGCTTTCTCCCTCTCTCGAAGGCTACTTTGACAATGAGTACAAGCGCCAAGGGCTGCATAGGAGCTCGGAAGGAAGGGGAGGGTCTGTGCCATGGATTCTTCCCTGAGTGCAGCACCCCCTCATGTCGACTCCCTGCCCCTGAACTCAGCCTTTCAGTGCTTGGGGGTAAGAATTGGCTCCAGGGGGCAGCATTTGGCCCCTGGGTCTGAGGTTCCCCATCTTTGTAAGTATTGACACTGGGCTTGATGAAAGGGAGTGAAGGTAGGGTATAATTGTACCAGTCCCCCAAGCTCTGCTTCCCTCAAAATACCAAGAATTTTTTTCTTCACTCACATTAAATTTTTGATGAGTAAAAATAATAATTCTAAGTAATTAACGTACCAGTATGAGCTCCACAAATTGATGTCAAAACTTATGAGGGGTGGGGGGAGGAGGAGGCTGCAAACTTCTTTCCGCAGCCCTGTGTAAAACGCACGGTATACGTGTCTGTCTGTCTGTCTGCTGGAGATGGGGCAGGTGCTTGTTTAAAAAGTTTATAATGAAGCTCGGTGTTTGCACATTTCCTTGTGCATGGAGGTGTATTTGGCACTAAGTCAGTATGTGTCTAGAACACACTAAATGCAGAGGAGGGTGTGTGTGTGTGTGCTTGTGCATGCATAAATCAGAAGCACGTAGGCAGGACACTGAGGGCCCAAAACCTTTTTGCTTAACAAGGCGGGGTGGGGGCTCTCACTGCAGATTAAGTCTCCAGTGTCAGATGCAACTGTCAAGCCAGGGGGAGTCCTTGGCTTCCCTTGTGAGCAGATCAGGCAGCATAATTGGGGGCGGGGGTGGGGTAGAAGAATGTTCGACAAGAACCAAGGTGTAAAATGCAAAGTGATGAATTCAGCTGGCAAGGGAGCAGCGGCAAGGGGTGTCAAGTCAGTGTGTTGCTTGAGATGAAATACATCCTGCAGATTCTGAATATGAGTTTCCTGCGTGAATATCTGCTAAATGCAGTCTAGTGCATGTGCAGCAGGTGGACGTCTTGCTCCTTACACGCCTGAGGAAGGGCCCTGTGTGCCAGGAAGCCTTGCACGCTCTTGTCTTCCTCTCCTGTAGTGCAGCTGTCCGTACCAAAAGCTGGCCGTGTAAAACTTCCTAGGGCTTCTTCTCCCCTCTCTTGTCATTCTAGATTGTAAGCCACTTAGGACAACGACCTGTCTCTACTCATGACAGTCCAGTGCCAGGCATGTTAGTCCCCTCCCCCCACCCTTCCCAGTTCTTGGATCTGGATCCCTATTCCCAAGCACCAAAAGAGTGAGTGAGCTGAGGGGAAGGGAGCAGACAGGAGGGTGTGCAGCACACAAGGCCAGGGGACAGATCCATGATCTGGACCTTCCCCATCCTGAGCACACCGCTTACACGCCCCATCACCTCCTGTCAGGCCCATGCAGCCTCTCATTTTCCAAAGCAGCCGAGTGTGATAGGCATGGAGAAGTTCCTTCTGGCATCTGACAGATTACAAATAGCGGCACAGGGTGGCCCAAAAGGAAAATGCAAGAGTCCGAGTAGCAAATGCATTGCACGGCAGAGTGAGATTGGACCTCAGTGCTCCAGCTGGTTTAATTGTTTCCCTTCCAATGAGCGCGGAGCACCGGAGATCCCCATTCCTATCCTTCCACGTGCTGTGGTGGTGCTGGAGGAGCAGCTTCCTCTTGCTTGTATTAGGAGTTTGATATAGGGACAAACGGGCTCTTGGGAAACCCCAAATCTCTTCTTTCCTCTCTTATAATTTAGAGTCAATTACAGAATAGTTCTGAGAGCTAGTTCTGTTGCCAAAGGCTGTTCTCCCCCCCCCCCCGTTGTGCAATGTATATTTTCTGCTGCTCCTGATCAATTGCAGTGTTTCTGCTGGGCAGTTTTTTTATTAATAAATCCAAGTTCTTCAGTGGGTCTGGTGGGCACAGCCCCAACCTTTCTCTCGGATTCCCTCCTCTCCCCCCACTTCTCCCCCCCCCCTTTTTTTTGTTCCTCCTCTACTAATCCCAGCGACAAGGTCACAAGGGTCGAGACGCTTCAAGATTTTCTTTGCTCTGTTCTCTCTCTCTTTTTTTTTTGGAGAGAGAAATAATGCTTGTTAGGCGACCCAAGAATGGCAATTTCTATCGAGTGGAGATCAACCTTTGCTGAGACGTTGGTGGAGGAGTGAGGGGAATAACAAAAGGTTACATAAACTTGGGGCAGTTCAAGAGAGAGCTGGCTGAGCTCCAGTCAAGTAACAGGGAGCACTGAGAATATGGACAAACCCCATCTCTCCTGATGTGCAGGTTGGGGTCTGCCAGCTGAAATGGAAATATTATTTATTTATTTATTTTAAGCATTTATGAGTTCCCCCATATGCTTACAGCATCCCGGGGCGACGTACAGCTAAATAAAACATTCATAAAAACAACTTTTAAAAACATCACACAATTTAAAGCATCATGAGGGTAGGAGAATAAATAAGAATCAAATAAAATAAGGGCAGGGAAGAGATAATAACCCTATCCCACCCTCCCCGAAGGCCTGGGCGAACAGCCAGGTTTTACAAGCCCTCCGGAATGTTAAAAGGCTCGGGGCCAGACGAGCTTCCTCCGGGAGGGAATTCCAAAGACGTGGCCCGGCCACCGAGAATGCTCTCTCCATTGTGACCCCCCCCCCCCGCTTAACATGGGGGACTTCCGGGAAGGCACCCCCGACAGACCGCTGAGAAGGTGCGCTCGTATGAATGTCTCAGGCAGCAGGCTTTCTGCAGCCTGCTCTAGGCTGGGAGTATGAGACCCGGGGGAGTGGGGTAGATTCCATGGGGCCCTATACTCGAGGGGACATGTTTCCAGCGGCAGCACTCGGGCCACTTGCAAAGGAGTGCTGATCCTGTCCCTGCCCAATGACTTCCCTCCTGGGGGTGGAGGTGTCACTGAGAGTCAGGGCAGTGCCCCCACCTTCGCAAGGGTTGGTCGGGAATTGCTGCTTAGAGAGACATTGGGTATTTTCAGACGTTATGCTGGCCCGATTCACCACAGTGAATCCTTGGTGGGGTGAATGAAACAACCACCCCCCCTGTTGCCAAAAGAAGCCCCAAACAGACGTGCTGGCTGATCCCGGCGGAGAACGGGGAGGGGGCGGGGTCGTGCGGCGCAACGTGCGGCCGCATGACCCCGCCCCCCACGGTCCCCCGCCACCCGCCCTCTGGGGAGATGGGCGGGCGCCGCAGCCATAGTGCCTGCCTGATTTGACCATGGCCCGGAATCCCGCTGGGGATTCCAGGCCGTGGCTGCCGACCAGACGTTACTTTTTGTTGGTTCCCGCCGGGAATCTCTTTGACCATGCTTGCGGCGATAGTCTGGCGGGGAGCCCCGGAAGCATGGTTGAAATTGACCCCATGTGGGACTTGACCGTGGTGAACATCTGGCGGCCGCCAAACAGACGTTCAGGGCGCTTTAGCCCTGCTGCGGGATTGACCGTGGTTCACTGTGGTTGAGTGTGATCTCGTAACGTCTGGAAATACCCATTGCCTTTGGGAGAGGACAGGCCATAATTGGAACACGAGCCTGGGCCCATCACAGCCTTGTTACACAGCCTCTGCCAAATGGCTCCCGTTGCCTCCCATGGGTGGAAGTCAAATGGGTACAAATGGGATGGGCATAAAGGGGAGCCACTTGGTCATGTCCCTCGCCTCCCCAACACAAGCTTCTTGTCTCTCCCCACTCCGTCCACAGATTGTTTCCTGAAAGGTAGGGGGCAGGGGGGAGATGGGCTGTGGTGGGAAAGAAAGGGGCAGTGCGAGAGACTAGCAGATGGCGCTACATTCCCGGATATCCACTCTCTGACCCTTCCCTTGCAACACACCCCAATGGGAGCGATAGGAAGCCAGTGGCTTCTGAGGTTGGAGGGGCATGGCTCAAGGGGGGAATGCTGCCACCTCTGGTTGCATCCTTGATGTCTAGGGCCACGTTCACATGATCAACTAAATAGGTTTATTAAATCCTTAACTCGCTTGTATCTTGGTATCATTTACACGTTGGCTGACGGTACTGTGGAGTATGGGAGCAGATAATCCCCTTTGCTTTGTGATGGGAACCTCTTCCATGTTTGGTCGGCAAGCACAGTATTCGAATCAATCCCAGGTTACAGTGCAAACATCTAATCTAGATGTTGTTATATAAGTATACCAACCCCAAGAGAGAGAAAAACAACTGTAATGCTATCCAGATGTGTTGGCTAATATTACCCTAAAGGGGGCGCTCCTTCCCAGAGCTGGCTGTTGCAGGTAGAAAAGGGATTTGCTAACTTTATTCTACCCTCTCTATTGCTGTGTAGGACAGCAAACAGAACGAGCGTTGATGCTCCCAGTTAAAAGTAGAGGCTGGGCTACAGTAGGGGCAGCATGAATATCTGCTTTGATCTTGTGCTGATGACTTGGATTTAAAAAAAACAACCCAAAAACACACAGAGAAAAAATGTGTTTACTTAAATGTAAAGCTTATTATTGTCAGAAAAAGCAACATTTGCTCTAGGAACAGGATGTTAAAGGGGGAGCCTCTAAGTTTATTTAAATTATTTATAAATGCTGGTGACAGTGAATGAGATCAGTATCTTTCTCCAGCTCAACTTATATACACAGTATATATCCCCGAGTTAAACAGGAATTGCTATGAACTTTCCCAAGGGGGACGTGCTGCCAGTGCATGGCTGTTTGGGAAGCCAAGACTTCATGTTCCAACATGATGGCTGAATGTGTCCCAGGAGGGATTCTGGAACGTCAAGCGGCCTGGTGTCTGTTGGGATGAGCCCTCCACGCTCCTGACCTGGAAATGCAAAAATCCCATGGTGCATTGGAGGGGAGAGGGGGAAATTGGACAGGTTTGATCTTGCTGCAGAGCAGAGAGGAGCTAATGTGAAGGCTCAAAATTAGGATCCAACCTCTTGTATCTCGGGGTGTAGAATCTTTCCAACAGCCAGAAATAGAAAGCCGATCCCTCTAGCCAGCTTTGCAAACAGCCCGGCTAGATACCTGCCAACCCATCAGTACAAAGGCCGGGAGTTACTTTCCTCCTAGACCAGGCTCCACAAAGCAACAAACCAGTTTTGCAGTCCTCGCTCCTGTTCCCTTGTTAGCTGAATTAATTGCTTTGCATTTTACACCTTGCTGCTTGTTGAACGTTCTTCTACCCCCTGATTATGCTGCCTGATCTACTCACAAGGGCAGCCAAGGACTCCCCCTGGCTTGACAGTTGCATCTGACACTGGCGACTTAATCTGCAGTGAGAGCTTCCCCCTCTGCCCCCCACACCCTTTGTTAAGCAAGATTTTTGGCCCTTTGCGTGTCCTGCCTAGAATGGTGGGTTTTTTTTGGGGGGGGGCGGGGGGGGAGGAAGAGCATCTGTAGCAAGCAATTCCTACTTTCCCCACCAGATGTCGCCCTATGTCAAACTCCAGGATGGCAGGGCTGTGGGATAATTTGCACTGAACAAGAACTGAGTCTAAGTGGACCTGTCTAAGGACAGGAAGAGAGAGAGAGGGGTCTCCTCCCAGCTGTTGCCAAAGCACAACTGTAACCCTTTGTTTTATTGCTATTGGTTCCATCTACTGGAAATACAGGGGCTCCTCTTATCTATAGCTTTATTAGCTGGGAGAATTTTGCTACGGGGAGGGGGGAAGCACAGAAGCCTTTGGTGCTACCCATGCTGCCTTTACCCTTCCCAAGCAAGAAGGCTTGCCCCACCCCCTCCCTGCTAAGCTCTGGGTCGGCTTGAGAAGCGGATCCGCTATGACCGAGGGGAATCTCAGAGCCAGCTCCCCTCCCAATAATCCTAGGCAATCATGGCAAAGCAGTTAAGGATTCGTGATGCTGTGTCCACAGGGGCCAAATGTGGCGTGTGCTAGTTTTTAATGTGGCCTCTTCTCAGTTCTTGGGTCTGACACCCCGCCGCCCCCCCGGATCCAGCTCCTACCCCAAGCACTGAATGACAGAGCTCGGGGAAGGGAGCAGAGATGAGGGCACGTGCTCAAGGACAGAGCCATGGCAGAGATCAAACACCTGCTCCCCCCAAACTTCTATGCAGCCCTTGGAGCTTCTGCTAATTTTCAAAGTGGCTCTGGGAGGGGAACGATTCTGCACCCCTGGCCTCCTGCCTTGAATCTTGGTTGGCTTAGTTGGTAGAGCATGCAGCTTTTAATCTCGCGGCTGCGGGTCTGAGCCCTTTTCAGCATGAGCAGTTTCCCAGTGCCTGAGGGATCATTCTGGCCTTGGAGCAGGGTGTTGGCCTAAATAATCCTGGAGGTCCCTTCTACACCTGCGGTTCTAGGGTTGTGAATGACAGTTTCTCCACTCTCTTCCCAGCCCTAGCGCTATGTTCTGGTGGCTGAAGAAGGGCTACGGATTGGGGGGCGGGGGGGAGTGAATATAAGCTTTAACTGGTTTTGCAGTCTTCTTTTTGTTTATGGATTTGATCTGTAAACCATTCTGAGCCCATAGTTTGGGAATAAGGCAGGATGAAAATCTAAATGTCAGTGCCTTAATTTCCCCCAATTATATGAATTGATTAGACTGAACCTGAGTTGCTGCCAAGTTGATCTCAAATGGGAAATGAAGACCAAGTAGTTTGGATCTTTTCTTTGATTGGACCAACTTCTATTTGTGAGAATATGCAAGCTTTCAGGTCCCTTGGAGATTCATCGAAACACAAACCTGCTCATTTTTCGGAAGCAATGTAAGACCTTTCTGTTTGGCCGGGCGTCTGACAATCAGGAATAGGATTGGGTAGGTGGGTGTTTAGGGAAAGGATTGGGGGTTAAGAGGATTTTTGAAAATATGTTCTTATATGTTGTAAGCTGCCTGGAGCCTTAATGGGAAGGGTGGGGTATAAATCTAAATAAATAGGATAACAAAAGGGTTAATTCTGTTTCCAGCCTCTGCAAATTGCAGCTGACAATTCTAAACAATGTAATCCTCTGAAGAGAGAGAACCAGAGGTTGCACTTAATGCGGGCGTACGTCCTGTTCACTTCAACGGGACTCTCCCATGTTCTAAATGCCAGCAGTGGTGCTACCCCACTTGGAGAATCATCTTTGATGCTGAATCTTTATTTTCAATCTGCAATTTTCAGGCTGCTGCCTTTTATCATTCCTAAGCAGAGGTCCTGTGTCTCAGTGTAAGCTCCTGAAACTGGCAGCACCTATTTGAATTGCTGTTTCCTTAGTCAATAAGGTCAAGAATTCATAAAGAATCGTCCACTTGGTTTCTAAAACGCCTTGGGCTCAGCCTTGGGCTCCCTTCCTCCCCAATGCGCTTTCTTTACATTTTAATCCTGCAGAGTGGCAGTGCCTGCCATTTAGTTCTATCTGGAATAGTACCGGGGTGGGTGTATTGCTTGCAGTGAGGTTATTTGGGATGCACCTTGGTCTTGTTGAATAGAAATAAAAAGAGCAGACGCTCTAGAAAGGGGGGGGGGGGGGGGGGAGAGGAAAGGGGGAGAGCCACCACTAGGTGGCGCAGGCACAAACACATTTCTTGCTGCTTGCCTAAATCCCCAGTCTTTTCTGATCTGGAATGATGTTATTTGGCAAATGCACATGGACATATTTTTGAGAAGAAAGCTGTTCTGTTTGCATCAGACAGCATCATGATGTGTTCGGAAGACAAGTATTGCCAGCCTTGATTGTGGCAGACCTTATTAGAGGCTCTACTGTTCTGCTAGTGGATTTGGTCTGTTAAGGTGGTTTCCAGGTGGGGCGAATCCTACCTTGGTGCAGGGGGCTAGATAGGATGGCCTTTGATGGACTTTCTATTCAGTGTGCAATGGGGAAAAACAATATGAAGACTACTGCTTTTGTTTAGACTTTGAGCTGTCATTTTCGGGGACAAAATGGTGGTGTATTTGAGGGTGGTAGAGATGTGCGCTTGAAGGAAATACTTGTTATGCTGGAGGAAATGGTGTTTCTCTAAAATGTGCCTTAAAATAAAGCAGTGTCCCTTATTATCATTCAAGGATGGTTGCTCTATATCTCACTTTGTTGGTATCGGGAGATATTTTCAGTGTCGTGGTGGGCAAAGTTCCCAAGCCCAAGAGCCGTGTATTAAAATATTTTGATGGCACACGCATGCACAGACACACAAGCCTCTCCTGCTTTTGTGATTGGCTGGGGTAGCAGCTCTGGCTGCTGAGATTCTGAGGAGCGGCTGCAGTTCAGCTGCTAACCCTCGGGTGCAACGAATCAAGGCAATGTGGAGCCCGAGAGACGCATGTAACTCCCAAACCATGCTTTGACCACCCTTGTTCTATGCTTTTTATTTATTACTTATACAGTGGCATCAATGTACCTGGCATTGTACAATCATTAACTAGAGATGGGTCCCAGCCCCAAGGAGCTTACAGTCCTATGATCAGAAAGAGGAGCAGGCCTGACATTATCAACTATTGGTGAATTTGCCAAAATCTCAGTGCCTTTTGACAGCTTCCTGTTTCCTTTCCAGCAAGGATCCACATTGACTAGGAGGATATTGGCATGTTTTGTGAGGTGGTTCGGAAAGTAACCTCAAAAACAAGGAGGAGAATAAAGTGGCTTGAAAGATGAGAAAAGATCTAGGTTTGCTAAGAGGGGACTAATGGATTCAACAGAATAGCGACCAAGGAGGAAAAAGGATTATTTAGGTTGTCATCTTGATTCACTTGAAATCTGTTGACTTTAATGGAGTTATTCTGGTGCCTTTGGTATGGTGCAAGGCTGTAAGGGAGCCCATCACTTCCTTTAAAAGTAGACTGTGAACATTCCACAGCAAGAAATCTTGCCTTGGGCTGCTGAAGAGGAAGAACTAGTAGGTCTGCATGTGGGGGGTAAACTCTGGGGTCCTGGGGAAGGGGGGGTCTGAGTTGAGCCCCTGGCCTGTGGAATTCAGGTCTGTAGATTCTGAGATGGGCCCCTGCAAATTAAGCCCATTCTGAAGTCAGTAAAACACTTTCAAAACTAGAAAGGGGCAGGTCTGTGTAAAATGCCTGGAAACGGTAGCACACGGGGGATATTAAAGTGGTTTGCATACGGAGGAGAGCTTTGGTCACTCGTGGTGGCTGAAAGGCAGCTGGGATTAGAACCCAGGAGCAGTGTGGATACATATTGCTTAAACCCCATTTGGCAAGGAAATCTCAACTCTGTCTAGGGGCCTGACGGAGCACAGGACATATGTTGTACTTGAGCCCCGACCTGTTGTGCGACCATGGGAGCAGAAAGCCCATGCATGAAAAATGAGGAGAATGACTCCTTTTCCCTCCAGGGGAGTGCTCCGGATTAGAGCATGAACTTGATGAAGAAAATTCATGATACACGTATGTATCTGCGTTACATATGTGGTCCATGTCAGCTGGTAGTTTAAAGCCAATGATGTCTTTCTCATTGGCTTCAGGGGTTCGGATCAGGCCCTAAAGTACTGTCGCTCTTCGAAGGCAGACGCAGCGGCGCAGGGCAGGTAATTTACAGTGACATTCCAGGAAGTTGGGCTGAGCTTAGCCAAGAGCTTGCGAAGGAGCCATTCCCTCCCAGGAGCCTCCCTTCGAGTAGCCAGCCAGCCGGCACTATCTGGGAACGGTGGAGCAGATTATCAGCAGGCACTTTTGAGATTAGAGGCCCATATTTATGTCTGTTTCTCTCCCAGGGTGAGCAAGCCAGTCCTGAGCTGGATTTGATGCAGACTCCCTGGCACCAAGGCGTTGATTGCTAGGGTAACCTTTTTCCTTTTTCTGGTAGCTCCTTGCCGAGGATTCGGAAAGATTTCGGAGTGCTTTCAAAAGGGGGAAGAAGCTCTCCCTTTCCCTTCACCCATTATGTCTGCAAGGGAAAAACCAAGGATGCATCCCTGGATTCTAATCCATCGGCTGCTCCAGTAACCAGACCAGCAGGCTGCAGTTCTTAAACAACTGGCTCCCAAGTAGTCCCATTAAAGTAATTGGGGCTACTCCAGAGTAAATAGTCTGCTCTCTGTTTAATATGACCAGGAGTAGTGCTGGTAGAATTTCATGATGAGGGAAGGCAGGAGTCCTGCTTCGCTCTGCCCCTTCCTGACATGACCGTGCCCCTTCCTGACCCTTATGACATCAAGATGCTCAGAGAGACGGGACCAGTTAAAAGCCAGGGGGTTGTAACTGCACTCCATGATTACAGCATGGAAGTAGCCAGGGATGGGCTAAGCCTTAGAGAACTATCCTGCAGCATGGAGGTCCTACCATCCATTGCAGCATCACCATGTAGCTCATGCAACCACCTCTGCAGCTGCTACTAAGCTTGCCACGCCTCTGAGTTTCACCTGGAGAAGCTGGGTTTTGAGCCAGAGTTTCTGGGTTTCAAGGAAGCACCAATTTCTCTGGGGCCATGGCTAATCCAGAGAATCGGGGTTGCTGTGGGCAGGCCATAGGGAGTTTGATGTGGTCCCACCTCGATGGATGCCTGCTGCGACGGCATCATGCTTTGCAAGCGGTGGGGTTATGGCAGAAGGGGGGGGGCATGATGGCTGCTTTGCCCTGCCCCCTCTCCACCGTGGCCCTCCCCTGTGAAGCATCATGATGTCACCACACGCCTAAAAGGGGGTGTGTGATGGCCCCTCTGTCCCACCCCCTCTAATGTGGTCCTGTGCCCTCTGGGTTTCCTCCTGGAAGGAGATGACAACCTGAGCGGGCAGACACGTAGGCCTCAATAGGTGTGCCTGTGTAGATGCAGTGAGGCCAGGAGGGGGCACTAGCCACTGTCCTGCTCCCAGGGCCGGGCTCACTGTAGGGTGACCCCGCCATAGGCCTCGCCCCTTCCAGGGGCCCCTGTTTTCACTCCCAGCGGGGCCCCAAGCACAACCCCCTTTAGAGCCCCATAGAAGGTGTCCCCATTTAGGTGGGGGCCACCAGGGCCCCACCTTTTATCTCTGCCTCAACCAGCCAGGCCCAGCCCTGACCTGCTCCCCCCGCCCCTCGTATCCTGCCTTAGGACTAGTGCTCCTGGGCTATTTCTGCAGGGCCGTCCCCGCTCCTAAGGTGGCTGCCTCCTCTGGTGCCCTGTCCCCCATCCCCTCTCCTACTAAGGTAAGGAAGCAGGGGCCCAGCCGCAAGGGGTTAAGGGGGTGGGGCTATGGGGGTCAGGCCATTGGGACCCCACATTTGTTTCCACCCTGAGGCCTGCAAATTCTAAGCCCATCCCTTCATTCCGTTGAGATGTCAGAACCAAGCTGCTGACTACTGTTGCCATGATGCTTGACAAGGGTTGCCCCCTTTCTCTTGGAGGGGGAACAGGAGCCAGGCAAGTGAGGGGACATGCCCCACTGTGGCTGCTTTCGCCAGACCAAGCAAAGCCGAGGTACGCGGGGCACCTTAGAGACTGCTTGGCCAAGCCGTGCTGGTCAGATTCCGTCTGAGGTAACTTCTGCCTGCCTACGTATGCTCCAACTGCCCCTGCAGTGGGCTAGGATACTCTGGAACCGCTGTTGTGGTGTTGAAATGGCTGCTGTGGGGCCACCACAGAAGTGGTTGTATTTCAGTAATGGGCAGTGATAGAAGCAAGGGGTCTCGGGTAGGGGGCACAACCGGGAGGAAGGCAATAGCAGACAGAGAAGAGAAACCAATGGGGGTGTGTGCTCACAAGCGCATGCTATGTTCCCTGTTCGTTATGCCTCTGGCGATGGGTAAAATAATTCTTGTTGTCCAAGGAGAGCCCCCCGAGAAAGCTGTCGTTCCCCCACCCCCAAGGAGTCTTGCTGTGGGGAAGGCGTATGTCTGAGAAACGCATGTCCTTTCAGCCCAGGCACAGCATCAAAGCCTGCAGCAAGACAGCCCTCGAGGATGGGAAGGGGGAGGTCCTTGCGTCTGAGGGAGTTTGAAGTGGAAATGAAGCACGACCTGATATGCGAGGCTCACAGGCCTTTCAGGCCCATCCTCCAGAAATGACTCCCAAATTTTCAAAAGCTGCTCTGGGCTGTTTTTCTGTGGGTGCATCGGCGTGGCAGCTCAGTCTTATGACTTCCTGTAGCAACAAGGCTTGCGATTTCAGGAGGCTTCTTAAAACCACAATTACAATGTGACTAACTAGTTCTGAATGATCCCATTGTGTCCCTACGGCTTATTTCCCAGTGGGTGTGTCTACATGCGATGCTTGGCAAAATGCCACCCGTTGGGTGTCTCAAACCCTGTAGCAAGCCACGATGGAGTGAACAAGGGTTTGCAGAGGTCTGTATCTGTGGAACCCCCGAAGCCGGTGAAACCATGCTGCAGAATGAACGTTTGATTATTGGGCTTGTCGGTTTTCATGAGCAGGGAGCTTTGCCTGGTCAGTTTCACCAGTGGGAAGCCTTGCCTCGCAGCCAAAGCTTTCCCTTGCCAACTTTACCAGCGGGGCTTTTCTGGCTTCACCAGTTGATGATGCCACCCTATGGGCTCCTGTTGCTGGTCAGAACCCAGAGGGCGGCAGTGTGGAACAGCATGGGAGTTTTTTCCTGCTACTCCGCCAGGGGATGATGATGTAGCATAGGATTGGTTTCTGCTGTGGTTAACACTCGGGGGTAGAGCCATGCATTGTTGGAGTTGGTTCTAACTTAAGTGTTTGCAAGCATGGTTCAGAGAGAGGATGGGTATGTCTACACGACACTTGCCACTCATCCTGTGTTGGGATGCGGGGGCAGCTATGTTTGGTCACTCTTAACATGATACTTGCCCTGTACTAAACCTGGGTTTGCTGCCGCCCACAACTTATCCGGGGAACTCCTCAAGCAGCTGAGACCCTAGTACACTGTTTACACCTGCACACTGGCCTGCTACGCAACCTTGAATGGAGAGGGGGAATGAGCAGGTGTTCCCCAGATCCACTTCAAGGTACAGAGGCTCTGTAACATTTTATCTTATTTGCTGGGAGTGAGGGACCCATTTGGGTGTCTGGCCACAGCAGAGGGAGGTTCAGGGGCTGGAATATCACCCCTGGGTGGATGTTACGTGGAAAGGGCTTGCCTCCTGATCAGCATGGGTTTGCTTGCCCCACAAATGTGTTCACACAACACACACACACTCTGGGGGAATCCAACCTGAGTTGCTATTGGGAAAATGCTGTGTGAACAGGGGACAGGAAAGTGCGATTTGCTATTTCTCAGCATCAAGATGGTGGCTTAAAGACATGTGAATCGGGTGGCTGTTCCTTGCTAGTCTGACCTTTTTTTAAAGAGGCTTCTTGCCAAGGGCTGTGCTCTGGGCTGTGCATTGCTCCTGGAGAGGTGGATGCCATCACTCGCACCTCCCAGCAGTGCAGAGAGCTGCAATCCCTTCAACTGCTGGAGGTGTCAGTGACGCCATCCGTTCTAACAGGGGAAGCAGAAGCCTCTTCTCTCTTGGCAGGTAACTGGAGGAGGAAATGGCTTTAAAACATTGTGCTTGAGAACGTGTCTCCTTCTGAATTTCAAATCCTATGTTCTGTTGGAGGCCAACTCTTTATGCTCTTAGTTGCTAAGGCAAAAAGTGCATTGGGAGATTTACATGGCTGAAAACACAGGACTCTCTGCTCCTTAAACTGAGCTCCGGGGCCTGATTCTCCTTGCCACTTACATGCAAGGGAGGAACTATAATGGGGGCAGACTATGCAGCTGCTGCGGGGCTTGTGCTCTCTGGCCCCGCGGCTACACCCCTGCTACATAGGTGAAACTCAGGAGTAACTTCATGGGGGAGGGGGGTGTTAGAGCATCAGCAATGCACCCGGTAGTGAACAAACCTTAGTTAGAGGCAGATCCTGCCCCAGGAAGCTTGCTATGTAGGGTGGACAAAGGGGAGAGATGGATCCATTCATGTACTCGCATCACATGGCAACCATGGCCCTGTCCCAAATTGTCACCGGCCCAGCAACAAACCTTGGACCTGATTTTTTTGCACCGGCCTTGTGGCAGGGGATTCATTGATGGGGGAGGTATCAGCAGAGCCCTTGTCATGGATGGATCATTACCTCCTGTGACCACATCTCCCGGCACATGTCTGCCGGTGGGGGGCGTGTAGAACCAATTTGGATGGTTCGCCCCTGGATACTAATGGAGCCAGAGAGGTTCCACAAAGCTCTTGGGAAGTTACCCTCTGATCTCGACGACCGTCCACTCGATGACCTCGTGGCTTTATGGAACATCTTGCTGATGGAGGCGTCTGCTCCCTTGGTGACGGCTCCTCGGGCCTCCATGGTCTACAGAGGGCCTGAGGTTGCTGAAGCAAGAAGGGCGGCAGTTGGAGCGACAATGGCACCATTTGTGTGTTGAAGCTGACAGACTGCAACGTAGAGCCAGTTTACGTGCCTATGCTGCAGCTGTAAGGCCGAGGGACCTTATAAGAAGCTTGAACGTATTGATTTGTCCTGCTTTTGGTAACAGTTGTCATCACTGGAAAACGGACTTTTAGTTTTCATTTTGAAATGGACTCTTAGTTTCCATCTTGTATAGACAACCACCTGTGATTTGTACATTTATACGCTGCCATTGCCGTTTGCCTCTTGTATAAGTATGTCAGGTACATATCGCTGTCATTACGATTGCTCATAAAATTGGTTGTATTTACAGTTTTCTGATTCCCTTATATATTTTGTAAATTTTGGGCTCTAACTTAATAGGAGCTGTTTTAGAGCAGTTTCTTCTTTTGGTATTATTATTGCAGCTGTAAGGGCAGCAAAAAAAGGAGTTTTTTTTCTGCCTGTATAGCCTCTGCAAAATCTTGTCCAGCAGAGCTTTTCTGGGTGGTGAGGAGGTTGGTCGGTCCTCCCTCCGCCTGGAACTGGAGTTATCCAGTTCCCGCTGTGATGTGTTCATTGATTATTTTGTAGAGAAAATTGCTCGGATTCACCACAACTTCGATGCCGTACTTATTGCAATGGGTGAACCAGAGTTTGTGGAAGTTCCACCTTGTCCGGTTTCGTGGGATCAATTCCAGTCGGTATCATCCACCGAGGTGGGGGATGTTCTTGGGGATGTTAGGGCCACCTTTTGTGAACTTGACCTATGCCCATCCTGGCTGGTTAAGGCCAGCTGGGAGACAATGGGGCCGTTGTTGGCGGGGGGTGATCAATGCCGCCCTTCAGGAGGGCAGAGTGCCGGGCTGCTTCAAAGGCAGTGAATCGGCCTCTGCTAAAAAAAACTTCACTTGATGTTGATTCCCTTACCAGTTATCAGCCAGTCTCAAACCTTCCCTTATTTATTTATTTATTTATTTATTTATTAATTAAACTTTTACTACCCCACCCCCTTCTGCTTACAATTCATAAAACAACATTTAAATCCACAATTAATACAGCTAAAAGGAGGAAAAGAAAATAACCCCTTCCCCCAAAAAAAAACCTCCCCCATCTCCCCCACCAAATGCCTGGCGGAACAGCCAGGTCTTACAACTTCTCCAAAAAGAGGGAAGATCTGGGGCCAACCGGGCCTCCACCAGAAGGGAGTTCCGCAGCCATGAAGCGGCCACCAAGAATGCCCTCCACTGGGTGGCCCCCCGGAAAACTCATGGAACCTCAAGCAGGGTGTCCCCAGATGGCCGCAGGGGTCGGTCCAGCACCCGGGGAGTGAGGCGGTCCCACAGATAGATAGGGCCTAGGCCGTTTAGGGCTTTATAGGCCAAAGCCAACAACTTGAATCTGGCCCGGAAAACCCTACTGGCAGCCAGTGCAGAGAGCGGAGCACTGGTGTCATTTGCTCCCGGCGGCCCAGTCCTACGAGAAAACGGGCCTCCGCATTCGCACCAGCTGCAGTTTCCGAGCCGTCACCATGGGTAGCCCCACGTAGAGCGCGTTACAATAGTCTAATCTGGAGGTGATGAAAGCATGGATGATGGTGGCCAGGTCAGAGCCTGAGACAAACGGCCAAAGCTTTTGCACCAGATGTAATTGGCGAAAGGTGCTCCTCGTCACAGCCTCTACCTGGGCATCCAGGTGGAGCTGTGCATCGAGGAGCACCCCCAGACTCTGTACCTGGGGTACCA
>QEPC01007512.1:1937756-1965589 GCA_003113815.1 Sphenodon punctatus | reverse complement strand
CCCCCCCCCCCCCCCCAAATTGCCCCAGGAGCAGCAAGCATGGGCCATTCAGAGGAGCTGGTGGCTGTTTTTGGTCCCAGTGCTGCTCTGGGCCCTTCAAGCAGCAATGGGTTCCACTGGAAAAACTGCCACATCAACCTCAAGAGGGCACCCCCCCACCAAAAAAAATAACCCTCTCCATATAAATTCACACTATGAACAAGACTAGTTGTTCGTGGGAAGAGGTTTTCCTTTTTTTTAAAAAAATAAATCATCATTAAAATCACTAGGGTTATACTTGCTGATCCCCCAAACATCCCCTGATGTTTTTACAATTGGTTGGATGTGGGTTTCAAAACTGCTACCTTCGAGACAGGCAAACAGAGAGAGATGTCCAGGTGAACAGAAGGCCTGATTTCTTTTGACTAGCTCTCTCGGTTACAGGTGGGGAGCCGAGAGGCTTTGTAGCAGTGGGCAGGGCTGCAGGTACGGGCCGCGCAGGTAGCTATCTAGGGGTGCAAGCTGAAGGGCATGGCAGAAAGGGCAGCTAACCCTGCTACCAGTAAGCTAGCCCACCCCCTCTGCAGAAACGCTGCAGCTGGATCAGGGGTGGAAGGAGTCAGGGCTGTCTGGGGTGGCAGAGGGATGCATCAAACCTAGGTAACTTCAAGGATATTGTTGGTCTCCTCCTCCCGATAGCCTCCTTGACTGATGTGAAACTTGTCGTGGCCGATATCCTCTCTAGGAGCATATCCTCATGAGCAGCAGCTGATCGAAGTAGTCCCTGCAATACATCACAGTAACTATTCCATTGTGATAGCACTGAAAGGAATAGCTAAGCTAAAGTAGCTTCCCGATGCCAGACTTGCCGCCACCCTGCTGCCAGAGATTGGCAACTTTGGGTGGGATAGCAGTTTCCGCGCAGGCAGAGACCAAGCCGTATCCCTCTCCATCCCTCCAGATGCCTCATTCTGAGGATAGTTGCTTCAATGTAAAAAGCAAGGGAGAGTATCTATGCCTGATTTCTGCCCCCCTCCCCCGGTACAAATTTCTCTTCCTACTCCGCAAGTACTTTGTAGTAGTGTGAACAATACAGGAGTAAAACTGTAGTAAGGTGTGGCTACATGGAAGTAGATGTGTGTTGTGACACTGCTTTTGAGTGTACAGTGGGCTCTATCCACAAAAGAACCGCTTACTGCTGGAGGCCTTTTTTATTTCTTTTCCCCCTTTGCATTGGACATGGTGAATAACTACAGAAGTGGTCACTCTTGAAGGACAGGGGGATGTTGCTTTGTGAATGGTCCAGCAGGGGGAGTTCTGAGAACAGTGTGCAGAACATCACAAATGACATCCATTTTTGGAATCGTACACCTATTTTAGAAATACGTATTTATTCATGTAGGATAAATATCGCTGGCTTTTTTCCCCAACCCTCCAGTGCTCCAATCCCCTGAAATCTGGACTCCTGCATGGTTGGGTGATGGAATGAACTTGCCTTAGATTTTCTCGTCCCCAAGGAAATTCACTGCTTGCAAGAGGCTTTTGGAAGGTTTGCTAAGTGCAGTTTCTCTTCTCTCTCCCCCCCACCCCATCCCAGTAAATAAACACACCAACTAAATAGGGGGAAGACATTGTGTCTATCTTCTTTCCTCCTATATTGAGCTTACGCCTTGCTTTGAAGCCTAAGATTCTATTATTTTTCAGTGTCCACTCTCATGAATAAATAGCAAGAAGAATTTCCCTCTGAGGATTGCTTCCTGGCCAAGGAGCAGAGGAGTCTGTGCCAAATTTCTTGTTTCGAGAGAGCTGAGAACTGTTTGTGATTTACAGTGATATGGTATTTCAGGCTGGGGCTGGCTTGTTTGCCAAGTCATTTGGATGCCTTCCTTTGATCATCCTGATTATTGAGCACCACTGTAAAAAGATGTACATGGTTTTAATGAGGGCAAACTGTCCAGCTCGTAAAAAAGAGCCCACGATGAGTGAAATATCTTCTGCTTGCGACAACTCTAATGTCTAAATGATAGAGAACATTAAGTCCTTGCCATTTGGATAAGGTGGTGAATTACTGTTTGCCTTTGTAAGCCAGCAAGGTATGAACTTTCAGAGAGAGAGAGAGAGAGAACAAATCCTATTTCTATTGGTCAGAATTCCCCAATGTGAACAAGCACTTTCTTCCAGCTTTGTGTATGAGTGAAGAGAAATGCATTCAATGGGACCCCAGTGATAATCTGTATTGTAGAGTTAGCTTTCTGTTGAATAACACACAGCAGAAGTTTCTTCAAAACAGAACTTTACTAAGTGCTCAGAAGACATGCTTCCTACTGTACAGACTGCATGGGACAAGATGGAAAACAGAGAGAGGAGAAGAGGAGACAAGGAGAGAAAAAAAACAAACCTGTTTCATCCCCTGACCCTCCCCCTACTGGACAAGCCCCATTATTAGGCAGCCTGACATAGGTAGTAAATAAATAAAAGGGCAAATCAATGTGCTTTGGTAGCTACTGTGCAATATCAGAGTATAAGGCTCCATAGAGGAGGACTTGAAAGGCCTCGGCCAAAGTCTCATTGTAGCTGGTCAGTGTAACCAGAGCAGGGAAGAGTCCCAAGCCCTGAGTTTTGGTATAAATGTAATTAAATTAAACTACACAACCGTGCGTGCGGTAATAGAGACTGGAAAATGTCCACGCTATGCTGTTATACAATGGGGCAAGCACGTATTAGAAAGCGGAAGTTGGTTATGCTGGATATTCAGTGAATGTCCAGTGAAGTCGGTGGAAAGATCAGGCCTCTTGTATCATGAGCTCTCAATCTCTGGCCCTGTTACCCTGGGTGTAGAATTTAATCTAATTAGCTACATAATTTGACTGGCTGGTGACTTGAACTCTAGCACAATTACCATTGCTGTTTGTAGTGTAACCCAGGGGTGGGGAACCTTGGGCCCGGGGGGTCAAACGGAGCTTGCAGCAAGTTTTTTATTTGGCCCCTTTGCAGTTCTGGATCTGGCCCCTGGATTGAGTTCCTTACCCCCAAGCATTAAATAACTGAGAAGGGAGCAGAAATGAGGATATATTTTTATTTCTTTATTTATTTTTAAAAATTGTTACCCCACCCCTCCTGCCACAGGCAACTCAGGGCGGCTTACGGCCATTAAAAACAATTAAAATAGAACATCCTAAAAGGAGGGGGGGAAATAACACATCTCTCTCCCCCCCTCCCCCCCCCATATACACATGATCCTTGATCTGGACCCTCCTCTTGCTGAGTCCAGAATTCATTGGGGTTCCAGTGAGCACCCCTTCCCATCTTTTACGCAGTCCTTGGAGTTTGTACTAACTTTCAAAAGTGGTTCCTTGGAGGGAAAAGGTTCCCCACCCCTTCAGCGACCCAATTAAGTTGAACTTGTTAAGATTTTATTCACTTGGATTTGGAATTTGAGTCTGTTGGGTAGATAACTTTCAAATCACATCCTCCATTCACATAAAAAATAAAATTCCAGGGGAAAGTAGTTGGCAACGTGATTGAGTTTAACAATCCAGATATCCGCTGGACAGGATGTGAATGATGTATAGATCACGTCACTAGAGCTGCCACCAGAATCAAAGATTTCGATCCTATATCTGTAGTAGCCTACATAAGACCGTTGACCAGTGGGTCCCATTTCTTTTCCTGTAGTCCCATTTTGAGACTTTGTTACACTCCTGTGACCTCCGATAGCAAGAAAGAGGTGTCAAGTATCAAAGAACTGTACAGTTGGAAGGCACGTCAAGGGTCATGTAGTCCACCCCCCTTGTCATAGGGCAACGTTGAAGGGTTCCAATGAACCATATCCCTCCAGCCACTTCATCCACCACTAAGTGCAGGTTTACTTACAGTGCAAAAAGTCCAATAAATTCCAACATAAAGTCCAAAATGCTTCTTACTAAGGTGCTGCCACAAGCCAGTCTCTGGGCATTCAGTCCTTTGCTCTCACCAAACTTGTCCCAAGCCAGCCTCCAGCTACAGAGCTCTAGCTCCCGCCAGACGCAGACTGACTCTCCAGCAGAATCTTCTGCGCCTTATATGCCCAGGAGGGGTGTGGCCTGTGGAGGCAGCCAACTCCCTTTAAAGGCACAGTCACTAGCTATTCAGGAGGGTTTCACCCTCATGAGGACTTACCCAGACCCTAGTTCTGCAGCCACTCGGGGCCAGCTGTCACACCCCTGCTCTAAGGCAGAATATGCTTTACCCAGGGGCGTAGTTAGGTTGGAAAGGGCCCAGGTGCAAGAAATGGACTGGGGGGGGGGCATCACCATCTTTGCCTCCCTGCCTCACACAGACCCCACCAAAGCCCAGGGAACACAGTGTAGCTGTGTGTGTGTTTCCACCTCTCACTCTCCCCTTTCCAATCCAAGTGCAGGGCACTGCCACTCCCGATCAACCCCCGCTGCTCTCAAACTCCTCCTGGGGCTGGCACTGGACTGCTGCTGCTCTCCCCTCCACTCTGTCCACCTCCAGTTCTGACACTGCAGCGCCTCTCCCTCCACTCACTACACCTAAGCCCCGGAGGCTGTGGCAGCACTGCTTGCTCTGCCCTATGTTGCCTGCTGGGTGGGTCCCGCACATGCCGCGTGCTGCGGGTGCTTCTGCTTTCACTCGGTCTCCACCTAGCTACGCTGCAACAAGACAGCTTGGGCACTAGGACAAATGTCCCTCCTGTCCCTATGATAGTTACGCCCCTGGCTTTACCTACACATCACAGACAGATGCTTGTCCAGTCTGTTTTTTTAAAAAAACATCTGAGGAAGGAGACGCCACAACCTCCCTGGGCAACTGATTCCATTGCTCAACAGTTCTCCCAGTTAGGAAGTTTTCCTTAATGTTTAACCAAAATCTGCCTTGTTTCAATTTAAGTCAATTCCTTCTTGTTCTATCTTCTCTGACAGCGGAGAACAAATGCTCAGCTTTTTTGTGATCTCCTTTTAGTTATTTGGGAACAGCTATCGTGTTCTCCCTTACTCCTCTTTTCTCTACTTTCCTTATATGGCTTGCATTCGAAGTGTGGTGCCCCAAACGCAACACAGTATTCTAAGTGGGGCCTCAGGCCATTTTTAGAGGAGCGCGTAGTGCGCTCATGCATGGTTTCCCAAATCCCGCAAGGCGGGATTACCCGAGATGCTGCCGCGAATCACCCGTTCAGGAGGGGGACGAGCATTCTTTTCCAGCCGCGATTTGACCGGGTTGGCAATCGAGGTGGTCAAATCGCAGCCGGAAAAGAACGCGCATCCCCCTTCTGTACGGGTGATTCGCGGCAGCGTCTCGGGTAATCCCGCCTCGCGGGATTTTGCATTCTCTTCTGCGTCTTGTATATGATGCATCTGTTAAATGCAACTACAAATAGGATTTGCCTTTTTTTGCAACAATACTGTATTGTTGACTGATCAGTCTGTGATCTAACGGAACTCCCAGATCCTTCTCTGCACTGTGACTGGCTAGCTGGGTGAGGCCTGTTTTAGATTTGTGCATCTGTGTGTGTTTTTGTTGTTGTTCCTGTGTGTGATACTTTTGTATTTGTTAAATGTCATTTTGTTCCAGTCCAGGTCTCTAGTTTATTTAGATAATTTCGTATTCTAATCCTGTCCTCTAAAGTGTTTGCAACCCCTCCCAGTTTTGTCATCTTTTTTAAACCAAGGCTAATCCAATTTGGAGTCATGGAGCACCTCAATGCTCAATCGCTTCTTACTAGAAAGTGCCATGTAGTATCAGTAATTCCCAATAGCCACAGTGCTAAGTAAGGACTGGGCCCAATTTCTTTAAACGAGCCATCCTGATATAAGAAGTGTAGTGTTGCAGTGATGCAATATATTTGTATAGTGCTCTGCCGCGCCCCCAGTATTAGACTTTCTCTCAAATGTAAAATAAAAATGAGGAGAAAAAAAATCATGTTATGCTTCCCAGTTATTATTTTTTTAAAGCCAGAATCTCAGTGTCTGAGACCAGCTTGGAACCAATATATTCTTTTTGTCTGAGTATTTTGGCAGTGCTTCTGTGATTTTTAAACAAGGTACTAATGTTACCAACAATCATTTTTGGTGGATAAAGCATCTAGTATTTATGGAGAAACCAACAGCTCTCTCTGGTTATTCTTGAAGTTGCCTATAAAAAATCTAGAGCATTCAAGATACTGATCATAACAGTAAATTGAAAATATATTGAAAGCATGAAGTACTTTTTCCAAGTTATGAGTAATATAAAATATATTTTGCCTGTCGAAGAAAGATGTGGAAGCAGTTTTAGGAAAATCTGTAGGGATGTTAGTCCAAATTTCAATAGTAAGGCAGAGGACATACATCATTCTTTATAACCTTTAATCCACGGTCTGTCTATATGATAAATTACTGTGTAATACATGGTGATGTAGGTCAATATTGTAAGCCACCCCACGCTGTTTCAGGTGGGGCCGGGTATAAATAAAATAAATAAATAAATAAATATATAAATTTTAAATATCAGGTAATGAAAAAATGTGAAGGGTTCTCCAAAGAATTGGTTTGTATTCCATATTAAAATTGGAACCGACTGTCAAGATTTTCCAATTTTGTATGCACCTAATGACACACCAAGCAAGTTTTCATTATAGGTGCAAATTAAATCCACACACCAAAAAACCCCACCCTTGAAAGGAGTTGGAATCCTCTAAATAGTCTCGGTGTCAATGGAGTAACAATAATCGAGACTGGGAATGGGAAACCACTGTTTCCTGGACTCCTGGGCTCTTTAAAAAAGCAAATTAAAAAACTAAGTTACATACAGTGGTAACCGCCACTGTATAGTTAAGGCAGGAACACTTGTCTTAATATAATCATGAATATTATAAAATTTATAAAATTGTGTTACCAGACATGGTAACCATTTGAATTTGGGGAGGTACCATCCAAAGTGTAAACTGTCTAAATTTGGTTAAAGGTTGTCTGTTATAGATCACAGTTTGATGGAGCACGTCACTTTGGATTTGTTTTTTGCATTAGTAGAAGTAGTGCAGAGAATGAGATTATGGGGCTAAATTTTGTATGGAATATACATAGTCCATATACATATACACATCGCCTCATATAAGTCAGATTTGAACTCCTGACCTTCAGCTTGGTTTTCAAAGCTCTGATGCTTGAGCTACAGCTGGTTGCTCTCTTCAGTTCAGCCACCAAGGAAGGAACTATTTTCCAGTAGTTAGATAACTGTCTCTGAAGAAGCTGTAACAGGATTAGTTGTGTGGCTGAGTACCCAAGCTTTGGGGCAGCCATGCTAAGAGTCCTGGGTTCTACTCTTCTCTCTTACCTTATTAAGAAAATAAGGAACAAGCTCCTAGTTCCTTGCATTGTGGAGCAGGTTATTGATTGAAAAGAAAAAGGGTGATTTTTAGAGAAAATATAGTGAACGGAAGTGAGAGTCAAACTCAAAACCATAGGAAACTATCCCCAAAGCTACAGGGGAGCTAGATCTATCGTCTTTCCCCACTTCAGTCTGCTGGGTGGGGCAGGCGTAGCTGCCAAATGTAAAGGGTTTATTGTCGGCCCCAGAATGGGGGATTTTACAGCCGTGCTCGGTGCTAATGGTTTTACTAGTAGCCAGAAATAACCCCTCTCGGTTGGAAGTCTATGGGTGTTTCTCACCCCCGCCTCTCTCTGCCCACTTGCAGCCCAGTCTTGGTTGGGTTTAAATGCCCCAGTGGCTACTTCAGCCCACAGTCTGCTCACGTGGCATCCCTGCCCCCTCCACCCCCACACATCTGGGGCAACCCCAAGCCAAGAGTGGGTCTGTGAGTAGAGAGATCGCATTCCCTGCCTCCGGCCAGCGCCCCAGTTTTGGGATGCCCGCTCCGTGGGCAGTGCTCCTGGATGTTCCGGAACGCTGGCTTTGCCTGCACGTGTGGCGGGCCGCCTTGAAACGGACAGCCCAGCTGAGGGTGAGTTGGGGCACAGGCGTGGCTGCTGTCAGTGTGAAAAAACCTTGTGTATACTAAGCTAGCCTCCACCCCTGGCATAACCACGAAGTCCAGGACGGTGTTCAAGGGTTAACCCCAGCAACTGTTGACTAAGTGTAAAAATATTAATAAGGCTGCTGCAGGTTCTTCTGAAATTGGAATTTACTGTGGTAATCAAAACTAATGTTTTGGATCAACGCGACATCCTTTCTCAGAATGAAAAAATAAATTAAACACACCATCATAAAGAGCCTACATAACCAAATCAATCATATTTATTGCATTTAATCAAAACTTGATTCAGTTAAATTTATTCCATATGATAGCCGTGCGATGCACGTGACGCATTCCCATTTCAAGTCCTGTGGTGCAGCCCTGTAAATATTTCACCGTTAAGCAGAGCAGAAGGTTCAAACTCTATGTTATTGCATGCTAATAGGATTAGTGGCATTAATTTGCCTGTTTTCTTCTGGACACAGTATATGCACGCAAGGAGAGAGAGCATGGGTATTTATTATGTGTAAACAATGTATAAGCAGTACATAATAATCTAGGTTAATTATCCTGTGTACTGTGGGCACTTAAACAGAGGAGATGCAATTCACTCCAAGGCATAGCGCTAGCACATGTTTCTGCAAATCTAAGTCCTACTGTAATCTTAGGCGAACCTCACTCCATTGAATTAAGCCATTGACTTCAAGTGAGGATCACACCTTTGTATGACCTTACAATCTTTAAATTAGAGCTTTTTTAGAATATTGGTGAATATTATCTCTCTTAATATTCTTCCTTTATCCTTTTAATTTTTTTAATGGATTTTATTGTATCAAATTTGTTGTTTTTTAAAAACTGGCATTTGTCAGGGCAGGGGGAAGTGCTAGGTAAATAAAATGATTGTTATGAATTAATACCCAAATTTGAATTTGCATCCATTGAATTTTTACTGGAGTCAAACAGTTCCAATTTGACTCCAGTAACTTTGACTCTGGTTACTTGAACACTATCGTAGGTTGACTTGATTAGTTTTATAACTTTTAAAAATTTTTTAATTTACTGGCCTAGATCAAAAGTTTTTTTTTTTGTTGTGTAAAGCTCTATGCCAATCAAAACCAGTGACGGTAGAAACCATGCTAGGGCCGTTTCAAATTACTGAATGATCAGAGCTACCAAAGTAATGAAATCGTATCTGAACTTCAAATGTGACTTTTGTAAATGGGCACACGCAATTCAATTTTGAATTGTAATTTGAATTTTGTCAAATTGAGGTTCAAAATCAATATTTTCAGCAGCTCTGCTTTGCACCACTGACGTCAATGGCAAATAGTGCCAGACCAGGATTGGAATCTGTACTCTCTCTCCCCCCCCCCCCCCCCCATTCCATTGGGGTGAGAGAGAGCCTGCTTTAATCATAGCCTCTGCTTTGGGGGGGGGGGAAGTATATCTAGCTGTAGGGCTCTGATGTGAGACCACTCCTCGGGTCTGTTTTGTGGGCGAGGTGGGATTCCCCCCAGTGGCGATTGGAAGGGTTCGAGGTCTCTGTAGCTGTGAAGGGGCCAGCTGAGGGCTCGGTGTGGTAATTGTGAAGGAGCATTTTTCCAGGAGGCTCGGTGTGGCCGTTGTGGGGGAACTGGCTGCCGGGAGGCTCGGTGTGGCCGTTGGGGGGGAACTGGCTGCCGGGAGGCTCGGTGTGGCCGTTGGGGGGGAACTGGCTGCCGGGAGGCTCGGTGTGGCCGTTGGGGGGGAACTGGCTGCCGGGAGGCTCGGTGTGGCCGTTGGGGGGGAACTGGCTGCCGGGAGGCTCGGTGTGGCCGTTGGGGGGGAACTGGCTGCCGGGAGGCTCGGTGTGGCCGTTGGGGGGGAACTGGCTGCCGGGAGGCTCGGTGTGGCCGTTGGGGGGGAACTGGCTGCCGGGAGGCTCGGTGTGGCCGTTGGGGGGGAACTGGCTGCCGGGAGGCTCGGTGTGGCCGTTGGGGGGGAACTGGCTGCCGGGAGGCTCGGTGTGGCCGTTGGGGGGGAACTGGCTGCCGGGAGGCTCGGTGTGGCCGTTGGGGGGGAACTGGCTGCCGGGAGGCTCGGTGTGGCCGTTGGGGGGGAACTGGCTGCCGGGAGGCTCGGTGTGGCCGTTGGGGGGGAACTGGCTGCCGGGAGGCTCGGTGTGGCCGTTGGGGGGGAACTGGCTGCCGGGAGGCTCGGTGTGGCCGTTGGGGGGGAACTGGCTGCCGGGAGGCTCGGTGTGGCCGTTGGGGGGGAACTGGCTGCCGGGAGGCTCGGTGTGGCCGTTGGGGGGGAACTGGCTGCCGGGAGGCTCGGTGTGGCCGTTGGGGGGGAACTGGCTGCCGGGAGGCTCGGTGTGGCCGTTGGGGGGGAACTGGCTGCCGGGAGGCTCGGTGTGGCCGTTGGGGGGGAACTGGCTGCCGGGAGGCTCGGTGTGGCCGTTGGGGGGGAACTGGCTGCCGGGAGGCTCGGTGTGGCCGTTGGGGGGGAACTGGCTGCCGGGAGGCTCGGTGTGGCCGTTGGGGGGGAACTGGCTGCCGGGAGGCTCGGTGTGGCCGTTGGGGGGGAACTGGCTGCCGGGAGGCTCGGTGTGGCCGTTGGGGGGGAACTGGCTGCCGGGAGGCTCGGTGTGGCCGTTGGGGGGGAACTGGCTGCCGGGAGGCTCGGTGTGGCCGTTGGGGGGGAACTGGCTGCCGGGAGGCTCGGTGTGGCCGTTGGGGGGGAACTGGCTGCCGGGAGGCTCGGTGTGGCCGTTGGGGGGGAACTGGCTGCCGGGAGGCTCGGTGTGGCCGTTGGGGGGGAACTGGCTGCCGGGAGGCTCGGTGTGGCCGTTGGGGGGGAACTGGCTGCCGGGAGGCTCGGTGTGGCCGTTGGGGGGGAACTGGCTGCCGGGAGGCTCGGTGTGGCCGTTGGGGGGGAACTGGCTGCCGGGAGGCTCGGTGTGGCCGTTGGGGGGGAACTGGCTGCCGGGAGGCTCGGTGTGGCCGTTGGGGGGGAACTGGCTGCCGGGAGGCTCGGTGTGGCCGTTGGGGGGGAACTGGCTGCCGGGAGGCTCGGTGTGGCCGTTGGGGGGGAACTGGCTGCCGGGAGGCTCGGTGTGGCCGTTGGGGGGGAACTGGCTGCCGGGAGGCTCGGTGTGGCCGTTGGGGGGGAACTGGCTGCCGGGAGGCTCGGTGTGGCCGTTGGGGGGGAACTGGCTGCCGGGAGGCTCGGTGTGGCCGTTGGGGGGGAACTGGNTGTGGTGTGTGTGTGTGTGTGTGTGTGTGTGCGCGAATGTAGAGCTGCGAGTGTGGCTAGGAGGAGCAGGAGAGGGAAGCGGGGTGTGTCTGTGTCTGAAGGCCTGTGTCGAAGTGCTCTGCTCTCCCCCCTTCCTGAAGAAATAAGCTGTTCCAAGTTCTTCCCCTCAGTTTCCTGGTCTGAACACTGTGATGCATGCTTGGGTAGGCCTACGGCCAGAGAGTACTAATCACAGTTCTGGGAGAGCAAATCTCATCTCTTCAACATGGAGTTCTGCAGGCAGGCATCATTGCTGTTACGCAGTCGGCCCATGCCAGCGTCCTAGCTATGGGCCGGGTGGCTAGGAGGAGGGAGGCGCTGGTTGTGGGGGAAGTAGGGGAGGATAGTAGTAGTGTTGGGGGCGGGGGGGGCTGAATGAGATCTCCTACCTTCTTTCCCAATGCCAGTGCCATTCCCACTACAGCTGTTGGTGCTGGAACCTCTCCTTGCTTGAGATCCACAGAGCTGCTGCTCCTCCTCCTGGATCTGAGCAGGAAAACCAGCCACTGACAGGCCTTGGCTGTTTTTGGTATGCACTGCAGTGCACCATAGTGGACTCGAGTGCTGGCCAGCTGCAGTTTTAGGCCATTGTTTAGGGAACAGGTGCAGCAGATTAGCATCCCACCACAAGACATCAAACTTCTCCCATAGTTGCATTGGGCCTTCACATGGTGTGACTATAAACTGTGCATTCCCGCCCTCCTTCGCCACTTAGTCTGCTCTGGAAAGGGGAGCCAGTACCTCTTCCTGTATTTTTTACTTTATTTTTTATTAAGATACTGGCTTCCGCCATGATCTATATACACAACAATTCAAACACACATACAAATGAGTATATTTAAAAGAAATACTAGCCAGTGCTTTAACAGCCCATTGACTCACAAGCACACAGCACATGTACAGAATATCCAGTAGGAATTGGGTATAATCCACATAGTATACTGATTGTCGCAGGATCATATCAAAAATTAAAATGTACAATCCCATCCTCAACACTTGGCTAACTGGGCCCTAATCTTACTTGCTACCAGAACAAATACTGCCATGTTTTTTGTCACCTCCTCATTTCTGTCTGTTAACAGGAATATCAGCTTCTTTAAAATCGACCAACTCTGATCTAATTTCACAATTTCTAATAATCTTTCCCGTGGGTGTGAATACAAAGGGCAAAATAAAACACAGTGGGGAAGATCTTCCATTACTCCCAACTCTTCCTGTATTAAGTTACTGAGTGTCCCCCCCCCCCCCCCCCCCCCCCCCCGTTCCCTCATACTTGAGGCAGATGAAATCTGGAACTTGGGGGAGTTTTACTTTATAACCATGGGAAAGGGCTGTTGATGAAATAAGAAATGTTGTAGTTCTTGTTAAATTATTATGGCTCCGGAGGCAATCCTGGAAACTACAGATCAGTGAGCCTCACATCTGTGCTGGGCAAAATGGTGGAAATGATTATTAAGAACAGAATTATTGGACATATTGATAAACATGGCTCAGTGGGGAAGAGTCAACATGGATTTAGCAAAGGGAAATTGTACCTCACTAATCTATTGGAATTTTTTAGGGTGTAAATAAGCATGTGAATAGGGGTGAGCCAGTTGACCTAGTGTATCTGAATTTTAAGAATGTGTTTGATAAGGTCCCTCACAAGAGACTCTTGAGGAAATTAAAACGTTATGGGATAAGAGACAGTGTCTCATTGTGGATTGGTAACTGGTTAAAGAATAGGAAACAGAGTAGGACTAAATAGTCAGTTTTTGCAATGGATAGAAGTAAATATACCCCAGGGATCTGTACTGAGGCTGGTGTTGTTTAATGTATTCATTAATAGTCTAGAGAAGGGAGTAAAGGAGTGATGTGATCCAATTTGTAGATGACACAAAGTTATTCAAGATAGTTAAAACATGAGCGGACTGTGAAGAGTTACAGGAGGATTTTGCAAGACTGGGTGACAGGGCATCTAAATAGCAGGTGAAATTTAATGTGGACCAAGTGCAAAGTGATGCACCGAGGGATATATAATCCAAACTATATGTACAAATTGCTGTGTTCTAAATTAGGATTTACCACTCAGTAAAAGGACCTTGGCAAAGTCATTGTGCACAATACATTGAAATCCTTAGCTCAGTGTGCAGCAGTGGTCAAAAAAGCAAACAGTCAGGAATTATTTGTAAGGGGATAGAGAATAAAACTGAAAATATCATAATGCCTCTATATAAATCTATGGTGTGACCGCACCTTGAGTATTGTGTGCAATTCTATCTGGTCACCCCATCTCAAAAAAGATATAGTAGAAGTAGAAAAGGTACAGAGAAGGCAACAAAAACTATAAAGGATGTGGAACAGCTCTCTTATGAAGAGAGACTAAACAAGTTAGGGCTCTTCAGCTTGGCGAAGAGACAACTGAGGGGATAGGATAATTCATTCAATCATGAGTGGTGTGGAGCAAGTAAATGGGGAACAGTTATTTACCCTCTCAAATACTACTAAAACTAGAAAGTAACCCATGTGCTCTCAGGTAGCAGATTTAAAACAAATAAAATAAAGTCTTTTTTTTACTCACCACACAATTAGGTTGTGGAATTTATTGCCAGAAGATGTTTTCAAGGCCAGTAGTGTAGCTGGGTTTAAAACCGGACCAGGCAAGTTTCTGGAGGATAGTCCATTAGCGGCTATTAGCTGGGTAGGTTTTGAGGAACTAGCCTCTTCCTGTTGGGAGCGAAGAGTGAACAACAGGGAATGGATCGCCCCGTTGTGACCTTGTGGGTGCTCTCCCAAGTGACCGAGGTTGGAGACCGACGCGGGGCTCGTTTATCTGACCCAGTATGGTACTACTTACTTGTTGGAATAAAATGCTAACGTGTCTTGAGGCAGAAGCTGCTTTTGTTTCTTTGGCAGCATCGAGCACACTCTTGTTTGTTGTTTTTTTAAATTTCATTCCAAAAGGAGAATACTAACTGCACCAATATTCTTTTTCCTCTGGTAAATTAACCCTGGGAATTGTCCTTGCTAAATGCGTTAGGAACTCCCTGTTAATCCAGCTCCTCCCTTCCCCTCTCCCCAAAGCCTCTCTCTATTGATCCCACAAAGACCATTATATGTTTAGAGTTGGGGAAACAGTTGCAATGTTTTGGGCCTGAACCTTCGCCAGGATTTATGATGTGTCTGAACTATATTGTCTGGCTATTTTTTATCATAAGCCTTTCTGACAGGGGTCATGTCTTTCTCTACATACTGTACAGCACTAAGCATGCTGGTGTGGCTATAATAAAAACGGTGATTGAATAGCAATGTAACAGTAAGCACACACTGCTCTTTCCACCAGAGGTAAAACAATACAGTAGGAGTGCAGCCTGCTCAGTGGGGCTTTTGGCAGCCAAGGCAAACAAAAAAACATGCGGAGGGGTGTAACTCGGCAGAAATTTCAATAGCCCTGGCCTCAATTTGATGGCCGTTTCCCACCTGAAATTTTGGCAACATTCAGCATCCGGAAAATCTAGTCCTCCAAATTATTCTTGGTTGCCCAGCAGACAAGGCCCCTTCCCAATCCAATATACACTTGAACAGACTTAAACAAAAATACTCCTCCTTGGGATCTGATTGCATTAAAAGCCATGCATAAGAAATAACAATTGCCCAAGTAGTTGAGGCCAATGGTCCATGCTTTAGAGGGCGTGTGCAAAAGCAGGGTATGTACGGGAAGATCCGAGTCGTAGCTAACTGGTGCGGGTGCTGTTTTGGGGGCCATTCTGGCGCTCTCTAGGCATCCACACGCAAGTAGGGCAGCGTCCCCAACTTCTTCCAACTACATTCATGTTCCAGGCAGCTGCCTCTGGCCGCTCTCTTCAAAGTGACAGAACCGTCGTTGTAAATTGGACATAGCTCTTATTCTGAATAACACAGAATAAGAGTGTATTTTTGATACAAGAGCCTTTGTACTAGAAGAGCAATTTACAGATGGGACTCTGCTAAACTGCCGAGCTCAGCAATGCAACTTGGTGTGCGCACACACTCGGTGGTTTAAGCTAGTGATATTCAGGCAATGTTTAAAATGCAAGGGAGAGTTGATGAGAGATAGGGACCCTTAGTCACAGTTTTTTCTCCGTTGCCATCAATGGGGAAAACCACAGTGAACGTCATTCCCTGGGTCCCATAAAGCTCTTCCAGAGGCCCACAACTCAAACTGTAGTGAGATTGCAAAGCGTGGAAGCCAGCTCTAGCTAAGCAGTGCTTTTTAGGCTCTAGAATAGCAGCACGCTATACGTTCCAGCCTGAGCTTCCTCTCTCTAAGCTGGCTTTGAGTAGGAAGGCTTGGTGGAGGATGTTGGAAAGGTTTGAAAACAAAGGGTATTTTGAAGTGGATCCTGAATAAGCAACTGAAGAAAGAAGTTGCTGCTCAAGTAGCTGAGTCAATAATAATAAAAAAATAACCTTTTTCTATAGTGCCCCCCTGCCATGGCACTCGGCGCTTTGCATGTAACTAACACAACTTTTTAATCCTCCCAACAACCCTGTGAGGTGGGTTAGGCTGAGGGAATAATGTGATGGCTCAAGGTGTGTCGTATGCTTGTGTTCTGATATTTCATATGTTGCATGGTGTAATGGATCCCCCCAAAGTACTTGCAGAGTGAGGCCCTAGGTTTGAGGGGCAGCTTAAGTATTTGCATGGAAGCCTTCGGGGAGGGACAGTAGAGAGAGAAGAGGTATCGGGAAAAATAAGTGGTGAAAGAACATTGGAAAGAAACCATGTTGACAACTGGTGCATATTGAAGTTACAAATAAACAGCATCCGGTGTTGCTAAAGAGACCAGAAAACTGTGGTTTTTGTGGAGTGCAGAGCTAAGTGGAGGTCCTGACACTACAAGGACTTAGAGGACTCTGTTATATGTATGTGAACTTTAATCCCATGTTTAAGTGCCTCTGCATTTAAACATTCAAAACAAAGCTGAGCCCTCCCCTCCTGATCTGTGATCTTATATTTGAACACTCTGGGTCACCATCTGTGATGCTTGGATTCATTTTCCTAGCCCCTTCTTTCAGCCCAGCAAGCTGTAGCAATGCTTCTGACTGCACTAGGCATAGCTGACTCTGCATGTGGTCCCATCCGCCCCTCCTCAGCTATTGGGAGATCAGTTTAAGGTCTTGAAACGGGTGCATACCCAACGGCATGTCTCCTGGAAACCCTCTTCGTGCGGAACTCGCATCAGCTTCTGTGCAGAGGGCATGAGGATCAGGCCTCAAGGGAAGAAATGATTAGGGAGAGGGCTTCGTGGCAGGTCCCCTGTGCAAGTTCCCCTGCACAGTCTTGGAAGGGAGGTCCGATGCTGATTAAAAACTTCTGTGTCCAAAATGTGAATCTATATGGTAAACGAAGGCAAGCCGGCTAAGCTAAGAGAGGGAATGAGAAAATAACGAATAACCTGGATTGACTATTTCTAAACACACATGGATTAATGTGCAAAGTCTTCTCCATAACATAGAATGCATGAAATAAATCCCCCCACTATTCAAATAATGAGGGAATCAATAGGATTATGAGGCTAAGGCTGAAGTAAACCTGAATGACAGCTGCAAAATAAATTTTATTTGGAGGACGTGGCTGAGGTTAAATTAAACACAATAAATAATTGAAAGTATTTGGGAAGTGTGGTGGCAGGGGTGGATGGAATAGCAGGAGACTGTAATCTTTAAATCTGCCCAGTGTGTAGCAATAGCTGCTTTCCTGAACCCTCCAATTTGACTTTGGCATCTTGTGATTTCTTTGCTTGTCTCCTCTGCTGTCCCAGGGCTGGAAATTGGACAGTTCCTCTTTGGGTGCTAAATCCTAAGGGATCAAAGTCCCGAAAGAATGTGAGAGCACTATGGAAAACTTCTGTGTCGGTGGGGGGAGGAGGAGAAAAGGGTGGGAAATTCACAGCTCCTTGGTTCTGCTGGGAGTACACCTTTTCCTTCTATGGACTCTGTCCGGTTATTTGGACTCTGGGAGCAGTCTATCCCATGGCCAGCAGGAGGCAGCACCAAACTTTCAGCTGGGCATCCGTAGGGACGTTGCTCCCTCACTTCCCCAGTTGGAAGTCTGCCTCTAGCCAAGTAGGAGTTGCAGTGGGGTGCTCCACACCCATACAGGTCGTTTTCTTGTTTTTTTGTTTAAGTTGTTTAAACTCTGAGAGGCTTCTGCCTCTTGTATTGTACCTGCAGGCGCCAACAGCGACTCTCCGGTAAAACCCCCCAGATATGACCCTCCGGGTACGGACTGGAGCAGAGTGGGTGCGGGGGATCGATCCCCCCGGTATGCCCCCCCCCCCCGCCTCAGGGTACCCTCTAGAATGGCCGAGGTGGCTAAAACACAGAGAAACGCTGTGCACTGAGCCGCGACGGGGAAATTGAAACCGAAAACACCGCTATCCCCGCCGCGGCTTCAGCGCCCTGCCCCCAACACTGGAGCTGCAGCTCAGCTGAAGAGAACCACGTGGAGGGGGTCCCCCGCCCAGGTGTTCCTACAGCTGCAGGACACTTTTAAATCTATGATGGGGGTGCTATCCCGGATAGAGAAGAATCAGATCAGGGACAGGTGGAAACGCAAACGCACTCTGCCTACCCCCCCCCCAAACTGTCATTTAAGGGATCTTCAAAAGTCTCTGGCAGAGGGAAGCATAGGAGCTCCCGCAAACCCCCACAAAAGAGACCCATTAGAGAACTTATCGGCTCATCCTCGAAGGGGGTTCCCTCCCCCCCCCCCCATAGGGAGGAGGGCAAAATCCTTTCAGAGGAGGAATTCGAGGTGGACTCTTCCCCTCCTCCCAAACAAAATAAAAGCAGTGGTCGGACCAGAACCCCACTGGTCACTATCCAGACCTCCGAGGAGGATTCGGATCAGTCTGCCGGCATCCATCCAGGGACCCCTCTGAGTGGAGCGAGATCCTGTCCAAGGGACCAAAGGAGTTGGTCAGGGAGTTGCCCTCTGCCCAAGGGCCAAAACTATTAAGACGAGCAGAACGCGTCCTTAGAATTACCCCCAGGACCCTGAAGAAGGGGGGATCCGACTTCTTCTTCTTCTTCGGGATCCGATAGGGACTACATCCCCAAGCTCGTTACATCATCCAAGGGCACCACCCTAGATGGGGCTTTTGAGAAGATCATACAGGCCCAGTGGAAACACCCCACTAAAACCCTACTGCTTTCCAGGGTGCAGCAGTCTCTGTACTCTTTTTCTAAGCACAGTGACTTGATCTTTAGGACCCCTCGGGTAGACGCCGCGGTGGCCTCTTTGGCTCGCCAATCTGTTTTCCCTTCTGAAGGGAATCTTTTGCCCAAAGACCCCACCGACAAGGGGGTGGAGACCAGGCTCAGAAAGAGCTATGAGGCCCTCGCCAGCATCCAGCAAATGGCTACTACAGTCTCCTGTTTCCAGAGCCATTATGAAATGGTTCCAATTTGGTAAGAACCACGACATTTCGGAGGCCCTTTCTCGGAAGCTGGCTAATAACATGATCCCAGCGCACACCTTTCTAGTAGACTCGTCCATGGATATAGTCACGTGGGTGGCCAAAGTAACGGCAACCAATGTAGCAGCCAGACACAGACTTTGGCTACGCTCCTGGCGGGCGGACCCACACGCTAAGAATCTGCTAGCGAATAGCACGTTTAAAGGTGACAGACTATTTGGCTCCACTTTGGATAAAGCGCTAGCAGAGGCCTCGAACAAAAAGAAAAAGCACTCGCTTCACCAGGTTCAGTCCGCTAAAAGCTTTTTTCGCCCTTTTCAACGTTTTCTACAGGGCCCAAGGCGAAGCTACACTCCAGCCAGCACCTGGCCTTCCCGATCATGTGGCACAGACCAGCGAGGACGCGGATCCAGGTCTCTCACATTCTCGACCCAGATGCATTACCCCAAACGATCCGGGTCGCCCAATCGCAAACAAGATTCCTGACTACTCTGAGCCCTGTTCCCCAAGCTCTACCCTCCACGGCACCCGCCTCCAACTATTCTCAAGCAGATGGGTGGATGCAACCACAGATGCCTGGGTCCTGCAAACCATGCAGAGGGGATACGCGATTGAACTTGGGTACACACCCAGAGAGTTCTTTCATGTCTCCCCTTGCTCTCGTGATCCATCCAAACATGACGCCATGTGTTACGCGATCTTCAGACTCCTGCAGATCGGAGCAATGGAGTCCGTATCAACCCCGGAAAGAGGAAGAGGTCTATACTCCATCCTCTTCCTCATCGAGGAAAGGAACAGAGAGTGGAGGGCAGTTCTTGACCTAAAATGCCTCAACAAGGCAGTAACAGCACAGAGGTTCAAGATGGAGACCATCACTTCCATCACCCTAGCCCTGATGGCGGGAGATTGGCTTACGTCTTTGGACCTCTGAGATGCTTATCTACACGTGCCCATCCTCCCAGCACACAGACGGTGGCTCCACTTTTGCTACCAGAACCAGCACTGGCAGTATTGCACCCTGCCCTTCGGCCTTGTCTCCTTGAACGTTTACCAAAGTGTTCGTACCACTCATAGCAAACCTTCGCCTAGAGGGCATCGCTATTTTCCTGTATCTGGACGATCTCCTTCATCAGGGCTCCGACAAACGATCTCGCCCTCCGTCACGTTCCGTGCTCGATCGAGTACGTGTTATACCATGGCTTCCTTGTCAACGCAGACGAGCCACCTTACTCCCACTCAGCGACTGGAACATCTGGGAGTGATCTTCGACACGGTCAGGGACAGGGTGTTCATCCCACCGCAGTGTCAACACAAGATTTGGCGCCTGATTACGCTGGCTCGATCTTGACTCCGCACGCCCCTGCTAACACTGGCTTCTCTCTTGGGCCTCATAATATCTTGTACTCGTCCTCTCCAGTGGGCACATTTTCATTCCCGCCCTCTACAACACTTCCTCCGACCATGGCAGACGCTTCTTATATTGGGCATGCCGACCTCCCTATCGGTCAACCCAGATGTCCTGACCTCGCTAGATTGGTGGGAAAACCCACTCCGCTTCAGTCAGGGAGTCCCGTTCATGGATCCTGACCGAGTGAGACTCACAACACACATCAGTCTCCTTGACTGGGGGGCCCACTTGAACACGGAGACCACCCAGGGCACCTGGTGAGTCAGGGACTGTGCTCACAGCATGAACTGGCTAGAGCTAGAAGCCATCCGTCTAGCCCTACTGCACTTTCCCCAGCAAGTAACGGGATGCCACGTGATAGTCTTCACCGACAATATGACTGCCAAGGCGTATATCAACAATCAAGGGGGATCCCGCTCTCCCTCGCTATATGCGGAAGCCACATGCGTCCTGCACTGGGCGGAAACTCGTTTTCTGTCACTGTCGGTGTTACACATAAGAGGCGTGGACAATGTGGAAGTGGACTGGCTCAGCTGCAAACAGCTAGACCTGGGAGAATGGTCCCTCAGCCCCTCGGCCTTCCGACTCATTGTCTCCCAATACGGGCAGCCCGTTCTTGACCTCTTTGCATCCCCCTCCAATGCCAAAATGGCCCGTTTCTTCAGCTGGGACCCTCATCCAGAGCCGAAGCTCACGATGCACTCAGCCAACAATGGCCCCCAGGGACACTATATGCCTCCCCCCTCCCCTCCCCCGTTTCCTCTTCTCAGCAGGGTGTTACACAGATGCAAGCAACAAAGATCCACGATCATCCTAGGGCGTTTATAGACGATCCCGCTTACAAGCGGGATCGCTAAACGCCGTGTTTCCCCGCCGCGGCGTCTCTCCGTGCCGTGTCTGATGTTCAGACACGGCGCAGAGTGCGAGTGCGCATGCGCGCCCTTCTGCGCATGCGCACTCTCGCACGGGACCAGGAAGTGCGGCGTAAAGCCGGCACTCCGGGAATCCGCGTCGGAGGGGGCGGATTGCCCCCTCCGACGCGGATTGAAAAGCAGCCCAGACATATAGACGAGCGGCAAGAAAGGCGGCTGATCAAAGGATCAGCCGCCTTTTTTGTCTCGTCTATAAACGCCCCTAGTGGCCCCTTACTGGCCTCGCAGACCATAGTTTCCAGAACTTCTCCATCTTTCAGCGGGGGAGCATGTGAGCCTTCCCACCTCGACAGACCTGTTCAACCAGCCTCAGTTCCTGAAGCTGACAGCTTGGCTCTTGAGACTCTAGCCCTTCGGTGCCTGAGATACTCTGAGACCGTCATTGTGACGCTGCTGGTTTCTAAATGCAGGTCCACACAGCGTATCTACCAGTGTACCTGGGGGGGTGTTTGTGAAGTGGTGTCACACGCATAGAGTTCCTTCCCAGTCCCCCTCTATTGCCCACATCTTGCAATTCCTACAAGAGGGTCTAGACAAGGGGCTCAGACCTAACACTTTGGCTAGGCAGCTTGCTGCCATCAATAGCACCCTGGGTTCCTGTAGTGGGGTCCAGCTCTCTGCTCGCCCTCACATCCAACAGTTTTTGAGGGCTGCTCGCAAGAACTCTCCCCCAGTCGTCCACAGGTTTCCCTCCTGGAACCTGAATGTGGTGCTTGAGGCCCTAACTGGTCCACCCTTCGAACCCCTCCAGGAGGGGTCCCTTTACTTTCTTTCCATCAAGGTCACCTTTCTTATTGCCATAACATCCGCTAGGAGGGTTTCTGAGATTGTTGCCCTTTCTATGGACCCTTCACTGTGCTCTTTCAGAAAGGAGTCCGTCATCTTGGTACAGACCCTTCCTTCCTGCCTAAGGTGTCTTCTTCATTTCACCTCGCTCAGGAAGTGATCCTGCCTTCATTTTGCCCGCACCCCCGTTATCACCTTGAAAGATTATGGCACGCTCTCGACCTCCGTCGAGCCCTGAAGATCTACCTCGAGCGTACGGCATCCTTCCGCCATACCTCCAGGCTTCTGATCAGTTATCACCCCCGATCAAAGGGGAATGCAGCCTCCAAGATGGTCATTTCACATTGGATATCAGCATGTGTTGCCGATGCCTATAGGGCTGCAGGATTGCCTCCCCCTCCTAGAGTCCTTGCCCATTCTACTAGGGGGACTGCTACGAATTGGGTTTTTCGATCCAGGGCTCCCTTGTCTGAAATTTGCAGGGCTGCTACATGGAAGAATTCACATACGTTCACTAGGCATTACAAAATTGATATTTTTGACTCTGCCCAGGCCTCTTTTGGGAGGTGGGTGTTGCAGGGTGTTTTGGATGTCACTGATTGAATTAATCCCTGCCCTCTGCTGAATAATTTTACTGCTTTTTACCTCCCAGAGTCCGAATAACCGGACTGAGAGTCCCTAGAACGGACAATTGAGTTCCTTACCTTGGGAATTGTCCTTCTGTGGACTCGATGAGAGGTTATTCGGCCCACCCAGGGATCATACTATGTAGTTTTACTAACTTTCACTAGTTTACCTAACCCGTGCTTTGCCCCTTTTTAGGGGTAGTTCCTAAAAGTTTTTCCCGCTCGTTGCGGGTGTTGGGTTGTTCTCTTGCTTGTCTTTCAGGCCTTCTTTGTCCGGCAGCTTTACACACCTGGGGAATTGAGGGAGCAACATCCCTAGGCATGCCCAGCTGAAAGTTTGGTGCTGCCTCCTGCTGGCCATGTGATACACTGCTCCCAGAGTCCGAATAACCTCCCATCGAGTCCACAGAAGGACAATTCCCAAGGTAAGGGACCCAATTGTCCATTTCCTTGGTTTGTTGCCTTGCAAACAACCTAAAGGCAATCCCTGGTGATCAGGGAAGCACGCAGCCCTTAGTACTAGGAACCAAATTCTAAGGCTGGAGTGGCGCACAAATCTGAGCCCTGTTTTCAAGTCACGTGAGCACTATTTTAGCCAAATGACATCCCTGAAAGCTGTTTCTGTCCTAAGGGCAGAGCAGAACAAAATGGCTTAGATTCCACTTCGTTTTATCTTGTTGGATTTGAGGGCAGCTGCTTCTTCAGCCTCCCCACCTCTGTATGTACACAGATACCTATCCTGTCTACTTCCCACAGATTCCTTGAGAGAACAATTTCAAGGCACAAATGGTTCCCAAGACAGTAGAGAACTTTCTCTAACCATTGTGCAAACTCTCGTGCTTTCTAGTGAGAGGAATCTAAAATTCTAGCCCCTCCTAGATGATTTCCCAGCAGTGACTGTACCACACTTAAAAGCTTGCAGTCTGCTATGCCAGTGACTGAGTTCTGCTCAACCGCGCCCCTACCTAGTCATTTCTAGTATGTTTTTTCAGTCCGCAAGCATGTGACCAATTGGTCCATTCTTGCTGCATAATGCTCTGTGACAGTATCCTCAAGGGCAAGGCTTGGAGAAAGAGGAAAACTTCATTCCAATGGCCAGCAGAGGTCTCCCAATACGCTGAGTAGCCTTTCTATGGCATTTGAGGTTAGCAGGTTAGGAACCCATTTGTTTTATCCCTGGGTGTGGATTGGGTGCAATTCTACAAAGTATTGAGGAAGAAAAAAGTTAAACTGAGAAGAGTTTTTAAGAAGCTATAATTGCTTTGATTGCTCTTGGGGTTGGTTGTATTTCATTTGTACCATGGCAGGAAAAATAAAGTTAGGTGAGCTTCTCCAAGCAGTCTAGGGCAGTGGTTCCCACACTACTTTGACTGGCCTACTGTCAACCCTAAAAATGTGTGTCGGACAAACCTGCACCAGCTAGCGATGGCAGCCCAGCACGTGCTTGTTGAAGGCTGGCCACTCGGCCCATTGAAAGAAACCTCAGTATATCCTGGTAGCTGGGGCTAGAGTGGCCACCTCTGCAAATGTTTAAGGAACACTTATGAAAAAGACATATTGCAGGCAACGCAGGCCCTGGAACATGTCTTTTTCATAAGTCTTCCTTTAAAATGGGCAGAGGTGGCAGCCTTAGCGGGGGCACCCCTACCTCCCATCTCCCCATTGTAAATGTGAAATGCGTTTATGGAGACTTTATTTACACACGTCACTTGCAGTTACTATCTTATCCTATTTTGATCTATCTCGAGAGAATTTTGTGGGGGTGGTTTTGGAGGGAGCTGATCTTGGGGGCCCAGTACAGTTGTATCCCCATCCCTTCTCCTTGTCCGGCCTTCTGGCTGCAGCAGCACAAGATGGGCAGCTTTTGTCCCTGCTGGTGCTGTGACATTCCTTGGGGCAGGGAGCTGAGGAGTCTGGGGTGACCATAACACAGCTGTGAATTCTGATCATACCCCTTCCCCCCCCAGAGATGGCTAGGAAATCGATGCCTGCAGGGACTGAAGCCTACTTTGCTGTAGCTGTGTCTGGTTTTGTGGATCAGCCACAGTCCCCCAGGGTCCCTGCACCCCCTTTTGAGAGCCATGGGTCTAGAGAATTTAGCTGCAGAACTTTTTTTCCAGTGGGTGATTTGTCTAATTGCCTTGGACTGCTTGGGATTTCTCACCTGCCAGTTTTGCACTCTTGTCCCCAGTCCATTTCTAATAATCTTCACATCTCGCTTCTTGAAAAAAAATAATGTTATAGGTTACAGTGTAAACCTTCAAAAATAGATTCTCTCTCCTGAATCTGACAGACCTTGCATGTTAGTGCAGTAGAAAAGATGTTTACAGAAAGGCTATCGGGGTACTCAGTGGCTTCAGGGACCAGAGCTTGCTACCAGGTGGCAGCTGTTTTATGCCCTACCTGAGATGACTGTACTGTTCTCCATCTAAAGGCCTGCATACGTTAATTATTTACTACTGGGTATCTTGCCCTTGTTTTAGAACAACTGGTTTCAATGACAGTAAGATGTTCTCCTCCATACTAAATTGCCATTGGTTGCAGAACAAGTTGCTCCTGTTTAAACAGGATCCAGTCTTCTACCGAGCAAATTATTGCAGAATATGTGTGTGTGCGCACGCAAGTTGCTCTGTAAAGTTATGGCAAACAGATGTGTATAAGCTTTGCTGCAGGGCACATTGTCATGGGGTGGCTTGCTTAGTGTCGAGCTGCCCTAATTCTCAAAGGACAGGCATTTGCTCTGCTACTGACGTGAATTGGCTTACTGGTCTGCAACCTCAAAGTCTGACCAGACTTTGGAAAATGAATCTCCTTTTAATCGGTGGAGCTCTAGCGAGGTCAGAATTGAGACTGGTGCGGGGGAAACTTGTGCTGCTGCTGCCTTCGTTCTGAAAATAAAAAGCTTTGTCATGTGGCTTTTCACATGGTGCCTTTGATTAAACCAATAATTTGTCCATGCGTAGTAGTAGCAGCAGCAGCAGCTCCTCAGTGCTAAGTGTTGCATGCAAACCAGAGATGCAAGCTACTGTTAGATAGTCAAGATGGTTCCTATTCCCTCCCCTAAATTGTATCATTTTTCTCTTTTAATTACACTGATTTTATTGGCTGGTCCACAAGCATAATCCAGGGCTCCAGATTGGCTCTAGGCACACGTGAATGAGTCGCATTGTTCCCTGATGGTGCTGGTTCTGTGACATGGACTCCTTCTGGTACAATTCACCATGATTAGCAGCCTTTGCTGGGAGAGTTCCCTGATGGGAATAGCAGGAGGTGTTAGAGGTCACACAGAGGTGCATTAGCAGAGCTTTGTTGGGGAAGCACCTGTCCTCAAGCAGAGCTGCCTTGAACCTATTGCATTGGACCCCTGCTTTCACATGATGGGGAAAACAAATAAATGCAGCATGCTCTTCAATCCCACTACAACCATCTCCTCAGCCTTGGCAACCACTCCAAAGTTCCACACTGTCTGCTTGGAGAAGACTGAGGAGATCTCTTGTAGAGAACAGATTAAAAGGACCTAAGGGACTCGACCGAAGCAAGAGGCTTCTGGGCAGTAATGAGCTGAGCTGTGTGATGAGTCTGTGCTTTCCAGCACATGGAGCTACAACAAGTATTCCAGGCTTGGGATTTGCTCCAGCACATACCTAGGCTAGTGATGCGTCTCCTAATTACAACTCTGGATTTTTATGCACTCCAGCCCCAGCCCAAATCACCTCCATGTGCATTTCTTCACATCTCACATGGATGTCCAAAGGTAATTCCTCCTTTCCCATTTCCCCTGCCAGACAACCTCTTGACTTGTGGGACTCCAAAATGGTACGTGGGAAAGCTTGCCATTTTTTATTTTTTTTTACTGATGTCAAGAAATGTGCAGCCCTTTATAAGATTCAAGAGAGACGTCCCTGCTCTTCTCCTTGGGAAGAGATTTCCCACACTGCACCAATTCTCTCTCTCCTTGTGCTCATTTGACACATGGTCTAGTTCCTGTGGAAATCTTTCCACTGGCTTAACTGAGAGATGGATTAGGCCCATAATACCTCTGAGGTGGCAGGAGAACACTAAAGGGGCCTGAGATGTGGCCTTCCCATTCACCTCATGCACTCCCTTAGCTGTATGTGCTGAAAAGAGGGGGCATAGCCACGTAGTTAAGGAAGCCTGAGCAAATTTGCTGAATGTGGTGGCTCAGCTGCTTTCGGGGATGAGTTGCCGGGAGCACATTACATCTGTGTTCCACAGTCTGCACTGGCTCCCCATAGGGTTCCGGGCACAACTCAAGGTGCTGGTTTTGACCTTTTAAAGCCCTAAATGGCCTGGGTCCCATATATTGAAGCGACCGCCTGTCCGACCGTGTTCCATTTGCGGCCTCTACGGTTGTCCGGGAGCGCCCTCTTGCAGGTTCTATCTGTTGCCTTGTCTGTAGGATAGGGGTGCGCGGGAGGGCGTTCTCGGGTGCCGCCCAGGTTTTGTGGAATTCCCTTCCTCAGGACGTTTGCTTGAGCCTGCGCATCTTCTGGAGGCAGCGTAAAACTCTTCTTCTTTGGAAGAGCGTTTGGTGGGTGGGGATGAGGGCTGGTTGGGTTATTGGGGAGGGTGGGAATTTTGAGGGGCAGAAGGGAGTGTTTTATTGTATGAAGTTTATTGTTTTAGTATTGTGAGCCCTTTGTGGGAAGAGTGGTGAATACATTTGAAAAATAAATAAATACTGAGAGGCAGGTTCTCTCTGTGCCCTCCTCCTGACATTATTTGTAAGAGTAGAACTTGTCTGAATGCTTGGGTGTGAGTTGTGCTTAGCTATGCAAGTTCATCCCTGTCTCTGTTACATGCTCTTGAAGGGTTTAATTCAGTCTGCTGAATTTATTTTACCATTACACATGCAACCTCCTTCCCCAGGTCAGTGACTAGTTAGCCAACACCTGCGTTCTGCAATCAAGTCTGTCTATTGCCAGAGACCCCCTGCTGGGTTACTAATTGAAGAGTGGGGGGGTCACCCCCCAAAGGCAGCAATTCAAAGGCTGCACCTAGGACTGGAGGTTTCACGTGATCAGTGGACAATCTCGCTTATGAAGCTGTTTATCTGGTTCTGTCCTCTGGCATGTAGAATATTATTGATTTCGTTTGCAACGTCTCAAGGGATTTCTTTGAGCCTAAAATGTAGACTTCGCACATTAGACTGCACTAAATACTAGCAGGAAAATGCATTTGTTTTTAATTGGAAAAACATTGGGTTGTTTTTTTTTATCCCCTGGAGGCCAGGCCACTGTACAGCATCAATACAGTATGTTCCATGGGGTGAGAGAATGTACCAAAGGCATGTGATGCTGTGGTCCAGGTGCCATTAAAAGCTTGCTATAAACATGGAAAAATACAAGGAGGGGCAGAGGGGACATTTTTCCTGGAGTTTGAGGCACAGGGGACAATTGCAGCCTCCTC
>QEPC01007512.1:1881573-1937004 GCA_003113815.1 Sphenodon punctatus | reverse complement strand
GCCTGAATGTTTGTTTGTCTTCTCCCATGTCTCTCCCGCTGTCCCCTCTCCTTGTCTCCCCCTCCTTGTCTTTTAGATTGTAAGCCACAGGCAGGGACCGCAGCTGATTATATGTTCTGTACAGCGCCAGGTTGTTACTGGCGCTTTATAAATGTTTAATAATAATAATAATAATAATCACTCTGCCAGCATTGAATTTCCTCAAACTGGCTAATTGGGCATAGTTATCCTCCCACCCACCCCACCTAGGGATCAGTGGATATAGCTTGGGAGGGTTAAGGGGGAAGAGTAGTTCCTCCCTACACATACACTTTGTACTGTTGCTTCATTGGTTATAACAAGGAAAACCAAGGAGATTTAGAGTTGCCCCATATCAGAACTGGGAAGTGTGTTGAGCCAAAATGCAATGTTTTCAAGAGAGGATCTAAGAAGGCAGTGAGAGGATTGTTTATTGTGATCCTAGAATCTGATGTGGAAGATGCTCTGGCTTGGGGGAGGTCAGAAGTGTGACGTTGGGTCTCTGTATTTTTGTAAAATTCCTAGGTCTTTCGGCTACCACTGAGATTTGTGATGCCTGCCTTAAGAGACACTCTCTGTGGCCCCCGAGACTACCTCACCCAGACTAAAGGGAATGCAGGGAATGCTACTTCTGGAGACTCTTTCTGTTTGCAGTCTTACCTTCTCTCTCTAAGGAGGGCCCTGTGTATCGTGTGTTACCATTGCTGCCAATGGGGAAAATGCAGAATACACAGGCCCTTGCCTGCCTTTAAGCATTGGTTACAGCCAGGCTTGTAACCACAGACTTAGCAAGTCTACAGCTGCCTATGAACTCCCTAGTCGTTGCTGTGCTGCCCATCCACAGAGGGACAGGACAGAGAGAATTCTGACCCTTCCAGTCCAAAGGCACAGACCCAACCCAGTTGAACTAAAAAGATACTCCGAAAGCAGAATAGGGCCTATGCCAGCAGGCGAAAGGCCCTGAGAGCATTCAGTAGAAAGGGTTCTACATGTGATAGGATTGCCTGGTCAAAATGTGTGACTCTGTGGGGCAATATTCTATGGAGCTGGGTGGTTCAGATATATGGGGCACCTGGCAGTCTTGGCGTGTGTGTGTGTGTAACAACTACCCACCCCTACCCCCTCAACTAGCTGAGAAATGGCTTTAAAAGAAACCCCAACAACCGCACAATTGTTTACCTGACTTCAATTCACTGCATGAGAATTGAGGAACAGACCCAACAAATAATATTTAAAATACACTTACAATATGACAGTAGACCTTAAATGCAAAACAGCAATAATGCTTCAAATGCCTTTAAACTTAGTACTCTCAGCGTTGCCAACTCTCACGAATTTATCGTGAGAGACAGTTTCTAAGCCTCACTCGTGATCTCAGGATTAGCATTGCTAATCTTGTGAGATGGAAAGGCGGGAAGCAGGCATCAGGAAACACGGTGCAGGAGAGAGCCCAGCCGTGCCCCCCCCCCCCGGACTCCGCAGCAGTGTGGTGTGGTGAGTGAACCCGCCCCCAACCTCATGGGCATCTCTAGGCGCCTGGGCTTCAGCCCCCAATCTTTGCCCCAGAGCCCCAAATCCTATGCTGCCTCGCCGGATCAGCACCTTTGTTTGGGGTGTCTGCACCCCTCCTGGGCTCTGGGAGGAGGAAGGCATAGTCTCTCTCCTCAATGCTGCCAGCTCCCATGCTGCTGAGCTGTTGGTCTATGTTTGGGGAAAATAGCAACTCAGGATTTTATATACCAAATGTCTTGATTATTATTTTATTTTTGTTAAGAGTTTGTGTCTTGATTTATGAGACAGTGGGGTTGGCAACACTGCTCTGCAAGCCTTTAACTCCTGTCTCTTAAAAGGAGTCAAATAAGTAATATTTCTCTTTCAGAGATAAAAAGAGACATTTAATGATCGGGTGACTTCCATCGTTCAACAAAGCAGAATGAGCGGAGGTGCCAGTTATGGGGGCTGGGGCTGTGGGGAACATCTCCCCCCTCCCCCCCCCCCCCAAAAGTAGGTTTTTATGCTTGTTCAAAGATGATTGTTTAATTCTGCATATAGTGCCAGTAGAATGCCTAGCGCTGAACAGTTGTGATTAGAGTCGGGTCCCTGCCCTGAAAGGCTTACAGTCTAGGCCGGACAAGGGAGGGGGAGACAAAGGGGAAGAGAACATAGGGAGACATTGGTGAAGTGGAGGAGTTGCAGGCTAGTTGAAGAGTTGCTTCACTTAGTTACAAGGGGAAGCAGGGACTAGAATGAAGAGACGCATCGGTTAATAATCTTTGGGGGTGAAGGCTAGCGAAAGCCCAGTGGAAGAAGCAATATTTTAGGAGGGTTACCAATTGCTTATGTGCAATTATGTGGTACGTGGTGTTTTGGGGACAGTTCACCTGTGTATGTTATCTAGCAGGCTTGAAGTACTGTGTAGGAATACATTTTAAAACTTAACGTTGTTTTTATTGTATATTTAAATTCCAGTCTGAATAACGTGCCCCCTTCCTGCACCACTGGCAGCGAGGTCACAGATGGGATTTTTAAAAGCAAGGGAAATTCCTGGCATCCAGTGCAGTGCTCAAATCGTGTATCTTTCTCAGGCCAGTTGGATAATGCCCGTAGCTGGAATTGAGGTGGGGAAACTCTGCTGAGAGGGTACAAGTTGAGGTTTAGAAATCATGATGTGTGAAATGAAATGGGAAGCCATGGATCTGAGGGAATCGCCACAACTGCTACAAGGTGTTTCTGAATCTGTCATCAAGCCATCTGCCTGCTTTCCATAGGTAAATAACCACCTAGCAGAAGGCAGCGACTGGCGGTTGGTAGCAAGACACATGTGGACCTGGACGAGGCGGAAGGAGCCCATGTTAGTGGAAGGAACCCAAGTGATGGTTGTCACAGAGTTTGGTTGTGCATGGTACAATGAGTGTGTCCCTCATAGCAACTGTGGACAGGACCACCAAGGGTAATTGGGCGCAAATAGACAAAAGGGGGGGGGGGGGAGAAAAGGGAACCGGTTAGGGCCCAGGTTTGCAGGAGAGGAAAAGGGGGCCAGAGCCGCTGTTTTCATATTGCAATTCAGTGAACCTCTGTGTTCCAGTGCGTGGCTGCTCGTAACTAATGGAAGGGACACCCAAGTGTAAGGGAAGTGTTCAGTCAGCTGAGAAAGAGGTGCTGCCGGTTCCAGCGTACAATTTATGGCTCAAGGTGTAGGAAACGGAGCATTTCAGAGCTGAGGCAGCTCCCAAGCACTGCCCCCCCCCCCCCACTTCATCTCACTGCAAGCTTGTTACACAAGCCTCTCCTTTGCTAGTCACTCTACAGCTTGTGCCATAGCAACCCCATCAACAAGCAAGGCACATTCCCCACTGACTCGGAGGAGCAGAGCAGGCAGCCTCCAGGTCTTTTCATTCCGTCATCTTCTGTCGGAAACATGCACACAGCGGGCCATGGCTTGCACCTTCTGCAGCGTCCTGAACTGGCGGAGGCAGAAGGGAGGTGAATTCTCTGCAGGCCTTGACCATGTGTGCTCATTAAAGATCCCTACGGTAGTCTTTGAAAGATTTGGGGGGATGGGTTAACTCTGGCATCCTGGCCAAATTCTCCTTCCCATCCTAAACTCTTATACAGCCGTTGCTGCAGCATATCACTCCAGCAGCAGTGTGTGTGCATCAAGGTGTCAAGCAGTTTTGTCTAGGAGGACAGTGTCTCCGAGTGCAAGTGATTGATTCTCTAACGGGGCAGCTGGGATCAGCCGAGTTGTAGCGAGTGAATTTGCCTTGAGGGCCAGTTGGAAGAACAACTTGCCTCTTGAGGATCCCTGACTGGTCTATAAAGGAAGCCAAGAAGCTGGTTAGAGAGGAGGAGACTGCTAGAGAGAGAGCACTTAAGGACTCATTGCTCCAGAATGGCCTTTCAGCTAGATTCTCAGGAAAGAAAGGGCACTTTCTGTACTGGGGGCATCTCATAAATTCTTTGCATAGCATAACCCCTTGGCCCCTGGAAGCTCCCTGGTGCTAGGGAGATCCACTCCAACAGCTCTGCTGTCCTTCACTCCTGTCTCTGAATATGGTGAAGCTCTGTCCCTTTCCCTGCTGGCTGCATCACTCATCATGGCTGGTGGTTGTGTCACCTAGAAGAAACTGTCTTGGGGGTTGCTGAGGCAGAAGCTGCATGTTGGCCGTTCTGCAAGTGGTATGTGCCCTATGTAAGGCTGTGAGCACCACTGCCCTGGTTTGGGAATTCCCTAAAAGGATCCAGGAACCTTGTACGCTTGCTGGGTCTATATCTTTGATGGGCTGCTGTTATTCAGTGAGCTTCTAGAGAAGGTGATTGCTCAGGGTTGGCCTCTCTTGGCCAGGTTTAACATTCTTCAATTCCCTGCCCGGGCTACACAGCATCTAAATCTGGTTCTGATCTGGCCACCATTATGGTCAGGGCCCCATTGCACCCAGGTGTCCATTCCCACCTCTGTGACGGCATATGTCCCCCTGGTGTATGGGGGACTTGAGGCGGTTGAAGCGGGAGGGTAGGCGGTTAGAAGCTGAGCACAGGTGATGCTTGAATCTTGCTGAAGCTGACCATTTGTGTCATAGATAATTTTTGAAGGAATAGGCCACAGCTGTGATGGCAACGAAATAAGCTCTTTTCTCTGCTATCCTAGCATCTGCAAAGTCTCATCCTGTGGAGCTGTTCTGGGTGGTGAATGTCTTGGTTAATCCAACCTGTCTCTGCCATGAACTTGTTGTCTAATGCCCACTGTGATGTTCTCCCCCCCCCACCCCAATGGCAGGACAGATGGTCTTGACTGATGGGATGTGTCCCTCCTCACTTGGATAGGCAGGATCAATAATGATGACTGACAACCTCGTCCGTGGGAGGGGCACAGCCATCATTAAGACCCCCAGTTTAATTCCTACCTTGCTAAGGGTAGGAAGCAGGATCTAGAGGTTCCCTTTTGAGCACCCCCTGTATAGGTTAGGGATTTTTTCCTTTGGCCTTTTTTCTTTCATTTCTCTGGCCCACTCATTCTCTCTCTCCCCACTTTGGGGGATAGGGGCAGGTTGAGCTGCTGGCAGGGGCCCAGGGGGTCCTTCCCCCATGCCTCCTCCCCCCCAATGAAAAAGGGCTCTACCCTTTATCTTGAAGAGGGTCATCCCGGAGGGAGCTGCTGCACTAGGAACTGCTCCGTTTGCCACCTTCGGCTGGCAGGGAGTTAGAGCTACGGTGGCGCCATCGGAAGTGCCTGCTTCTCCCTTTCCCACCGTGCTGCCATCTTCTGACCCTGGACATAGTGTCCGGGGCCAGAAAGTCCACCCGCTGGGATGCAGGCTCTCCTGCATCCTTCAGAGGCCAGATCATGCTGCGGAGGCAGCCCAGAGCAGGAATCCCTCCTTCAGGAGCACGAGGCTTGCAGGGGTTGAGTATGCCCAATGGGGCTGGTCCGAGACCCACGCTGCAGATCCACCCCAGAACTGATGTCCCAGAGGTGGTCCTGTTGTGGCTGGGGTGACAGATGGTGGATACCCCACACCTGTTTTCTGCCCTTACCAGTGGGGTGGCACCCGAGGTACCCTGCCCATGTTGTATGGGGAGCTCTCCTTGAGGCTCGGAGGAGTGAAGCAAGGACCTTTCCCCACCTCCTCAGAGGACTACAGGCCTGGAGAATAGGGTTTCTCAAGGCATCCTCCTCTGGGAAGGGGCGAAAGAGAGACAGGAGCTGCCCCAGACATAGCTCCTCAAGGACATCCTCCTCTTCCCATTCCTGCTCTCACTACAAAGGGAAAAGGGATAAGAGGCAGGGAAGATGCCCACACCATGACAGGCGGCATAGACACTGCAAAGGGAGCAAGCGGCATCCCCACAAGACCCCTAGAAGAACCTGTTCTTCCTCCCGTTCCCCCTCCCAGGAATACTTGGGACGCCTGTCATTGACGGAGTCAGGCCTGCTCTGGTTACTCAGGACAGCCTTGGAGGGCTTCTGGACCCCTTGCTGCACCATCAGGTTGTGGCGGTGGCCAAGAGTGCTTTTCACCAATTTCGTCGGGTAAGGAGGCTGTGGCCCTTTCTCTCATCATCCATGCTTTCATAACCTCAAGGCTAGGTTACTGCAATGTGCTCTATGTGGGGCTGCCGTAATAGCCTGGGCCCTACATATCTGAAGGTCGGCCTTTCCTACCATGCTCCACCGTGACCCTTGTGGGTGGCAGGGAGCATGCTTTTGTGGGTTCCACCTGCTAATCTTGTTCGTATGACAAGGGCCCGTGGGGAGAGGTTCTCGGTTGCTGCCCCAATGTTATGAAACTCTCCCCCCCCCCCCCCCCCGAGGGGTCCATGAGAGCCCAAACCTGGAGGTGCTGTAAAACCTTTCTTGTTGGCAAAGTGTTTGGCAGTTGGAGCTAGGGTGGGTGGGTTTTAGGAGTTTTAATGTATTTCAGTGTATGTTGTGTTTTAATATTGTAAGCCACCCTGAGTCTTTGGGAAGGATGGGGTAACATTTTGAATAAATAAAATTAATACATTCAATCACAAGTAAAGCTAAAATGAAGAAGGCCCCGATTCTGCAATAATCCAAGTCATTTAAAGCCATAATTCTTTTATCTTCCTGCACATCTACCCTCTGCTGTAGCCGCCACCGCCTGTCTCTGAGCTCAGTAACCTATCTCCTTTCTAAAGTGCCCATGGAAGACTCCATTGCTGAAATGTTGCGTTCACCTCCTAGTATTGCCTTTAATTAATGTCATTTTGTTTGATTTTCTGCCAACATGCTAGTCCAGTGCCTGCTTAGTTTCCCAATTGTTATGGTAACCCTGCAGAAACAAGGACTATCCGGTGTACGTTGCCTAGTTGGTTTCATTGCATTTAGTCAAATGCACTGGCTTTTTTCTGTGGTAGGATTTAATGCTGCAGTAGTCCCTTGATTTTTGCTGGGAGTTCCCCCAGTAAAAAGAACTTGGATGCTAGGGAGAAATGTAGGTGAAGCTTTGTGTAAAGGACAATACCTATTTGCACTTGTAGCCACTGGCCAGCTAGTTTTCATTGTATTCCAATTTTACACATGAAGAAAGGTGAAGTAACTCTTTCACAGGAGCAACAGTTAGCTAGCTGCTCGTTTTAACTCCATTACTAGAAAAGGACTCTGCATATTTCCCACTAGTTAAATAGTTGTTGGGTTGCTGCAGCAACACAGGCAGCATGTCTGGGTTACTAAGCTTTGAAACAACCATGTGAAGAGCCCTTTCTTCTATTCTTCACTTATCTCCTTGTATCCACTTTTTTTAGCTTATATAGAAAATGATGGAGCAGCTCCTAGTTCTTTACCTTGTGGAACCAGGTGGTGGTTGAAAGGAAGCCACATTCCCACATATATTAAATCGGCGCTTTTTTCTTTCCCCCGCATATTAGAACGATGTGGGAAAGACTCCATGCACTTATTTTGCAGTTTTTACGTTTGTTTTTCAAGCGCATTGAGGGGCAGCCAAAAGCTACCTTTACAAGTGTGCATTTGAAGTGACCCGCATAAATCCTCTTGTCGGAATGTCGGTACACAGCGCCTTGGCTCAGCTCCTCTCCCCTCCCCTCCCCTCTAGAGACTGAAGCAAGGCGCTGTGTAACTGACATGATACTGACTAGCCTAGTCAGTTACAGCAGTTTTGGGCTCTGGATCAGCTCCTCTGCTGGGAAACAGGGCGCTGTGTAGTGAAAAGGCTGCTTCCTAAATGCAGTCAACTTCAAAATGCCCTTAAATAAACCAAATGTGAATAGTGCATGAGTTTATTTAAGCACATTTTGAAATTGACTGCATTTAGGAAAAGCAGCATTTTAATGTATGTGGGAATGCGCTGGTCCTTTCCTCAGGTGGGAAAACCTAAGGCTGGAGGAGATGAGATGGATCATGGGGAGCGGCATAGCAGTGCCTCTGGAAGGTAACTGGGAAAGGGGACGTGTGTCATTAATTTCAGTGCGACTAGAAAAGGGTAGGGTAGTTGCTGGCTGTTCTTTCTGACACAGCTGCACCTCCCTTCAGATAAAGCTTCAATGAAGTGAACGTAATGTCTTTTCTGCCTGGATTGGAAACCACATAAACTTAGTAATGAGAGAAACAGAAATGATCAGCCTCTTGAACTGTCCCAGGGCAGCAGACGATACTTGCCTGGGTGCAGGCTGACATGATGAAATAGTGGCTGTGCCGTATGTTGGTGGAAAAGCAAGGGATGCTGGTCTTGGCCAGGGAGTTGTCAGCACACAGGTTCCCAAACTGTGTGTTGGGAGGGGCGCCGTCTGTGCACTGGGCTGTGATCCTCATTGATATTTCCTATGCTTTGCTGTCTGGGCTTACAGAATTACAATATCATCTCAAAATGAGGACTCACAGGCAAACGTTTGGGAACCATTGCCCTAGCAATAGCTGTATCTCTGTGCAGCAGCAAGATGAGAGCGCAAGTGTTTTGGGAGTGAAACAGACGGGTTACCTGCAAATATCTCAGCACAAAACAAAATACTCCGTGGCTAGGAGAAAACTTTCCAGCACCTGAGCCGGATTCTGCTAATCGGTGCGCACCCCCAAGTTCCACTGAAGTAAAAAAAGAATTTGGTAGTGTGAATGCTAGGGGGCTAGGAGGGGCATTAGCAGTCTGAACTGCTGCCCTTCTCCGTGAATGTTAGGGGCATTATCAGTCTGAACTGCTGCCCTTCACCGTGAATGCTAGGGGTCCGGACTAGGAGGGGCATTATCAGTCTGAACTACTGCCCTTCACCGGGAATGCTAGGGGTCCGGACTAGGAGGGGCATTATCAGTCTGAACTACTGCCCTTCACCGGGAATGCTAGGGGTCCGGACTAGGAGGGGCATTATCAGTCTGAACTGCTGCCCTTCACCGGGAATGCTAGGGGTCCGGACTAGGGGGGGCATTATCAGTCTGAACTGCTGCCCTTCACCGGGAATGCTAGGGGTCCGGACTAGGGGGGGCATTATCAGTCTGAACTGCTGCCCTTCACCGGGAATGCTAGGGGTCCGGACTAGGGGGGGCATTAGCAGTCTGAACTGCTGCCCTTCACCATCAAACTCTTACTCTCTTGGCTGCAGATGGATTTTCTGCAATTGTATAGAGGGAATACTCTTCTTCCTGGGTCTCCTTCCTACACCAGTGAAGTCCATGAGAATGTGTTTTGCAACAGGAGCCGGGCTAGGACGATAGATATTGTGTTAATAAGGAGACCGGGTTCAGGTTTTCATAGAACAGCTCTGTGATACTGTTTAGTTTTACTTTGTTTACAGTTTGTTCCAAATGGTGGAAGTGCTAGCCTGCACTCAACTTGAATGACCCCAGTTGGTTTCCTCTTTGTGTACCTGTATTTGAAGCTAAGATCCAATCTGACAGCCATTTATATCGGTAACCATTTGACCCTAGCCTCTCTTTGAACTTATTTTCTTTGCTTAGTCTGGAGAACCTTTTTACAACAGAACCAAGATGGATGATCTCAACAGAGCTTGTGATGGAAATGGAAGCACTGACAACCATGTGTGGTGATCATTCCTATTTAATTGTGGTGCAAATGATAGTGGAACCCAAGGAGATAAAGCTAAAGATTCTGAAGACATAAAGCTATTCAGATGTGTGCCCAATAAATAGGCCCAAATAAATTGGCATGTTGTGCTAATGACAGGGAGACCAATGTCATTGAATTTTGACTCTGTGAAGTTCAGGGCTTTAAAAATCCACTCACCAGAGACAAGAAGGTGAATCTACTTTTTGATCTGGATGGTGGGCCTGCTCAGGGCTGGCCTTAGATTTGCAGGGCCCACAATGAAGATAAAATGCAGGAGCCCTGGTTTGCTCCACTCCCTCTCCCATGGCCCTACCTCCTTGGGGCCCTGCTGTGAGGATATGGGACCCCTGCCCTGGTGAGAACAGGGACCACTGTGCCCTCCCCCCAGAAGTAGAGAAAATAGTGGGGCCCTGAGCTGTTGCCCCTGGTCCCCTTGTGGTAAGGCTGGCTCTGTGCCCACTCCCCTACTGCAAGTTCCATGGTGGCAAGAGTTGCTCTATGCCTGGCTAGTGAATTTATTTCTCTCTAACTCTGATCAGGTGTGGTGACTGCCATCTCTTAACACACTGGAGATTTGAACCAGGGACTTCAGGGTTCAAAACATGATTCGCTAAGAATCCAAGGTCTGCAGCTGGACTGTGTCAGACATACATACACAAACCTCTGGGGCTTGATTAGGCCCTGGGGGGAGAGACACACACAACATACTGATCAGTGCTATCCTCTTCGGAGGCTTGATAACATGAACACCCTTTGTATTCAACAAGGGTTTGCCTACAACCTTCATCCCGGAGAGGATGGCAGGAAATAGATTATTCCATTGTAACCAGTGTACGCCCCTGACACAACCGAGGCTGGCCACTGTTGGAGGCAGGATGCTGGGCCTGACCCAGTCAATGGCACTTCTTATGTTCTTATGCCTGACCTAGACCACTCCCTCAATAATAATCCAGATCTTTTATCTTCTCGCATGGGAACTACTTTTGCCTTTCTCCTCTACAGCCTTTTTGGATCTCCAGTGGGCACAGAAAGCTTCTGCTGCTTTCTCGGGGAGACAAAGTGGCATCCTATCCCAGCTCCAAACAATTCCTTTAACTTTGATGCAGGTTGAAATTGCACTCCTTTAACTTCTAAATCCCTGCAGAGATTCCGAATCCCCTCATAACTTGCACTGGTTGCTGGCCCATTCTGTGTCCCTTTGAGTATTGCTCTTCTCTGTTACAGCTCCCGCCAGCATCTGGAAGAGCCTTTGTGCATCAGCAAGACCGAGCAGGTTAGAGGTACCAGTTAGGAACCTCAGCAGCTTCCCTGACACACCCCATATGCCTGTTCATAGGCATAAACTTCATAGAGAGTCCAGAAGAGGAAGGAGGGCTCCAGGTTACTAGCTGGCTAGTCAGAATCTAAAAATAAATAAATGTTGACTCCTCTCCTCCCCACCCCTTAAACTTTGCTAAACCTTACATCTACACATCTGTTCCTCTTTTCCCACACTTCTCCTAAAAAGCAAACCACCTCATAGATTATCCCTGAATCTACCAGCCCCAATGATTGAAAGTTTTTGACTTGTTTTGACATAAAATGCTTTAAAATACTATGTTTGGCTACAAGACTTATGATCAATAACCAGAGACTGGGACAAGACTTCCTCTTCACTTTCCACAAGATGGGTACGTTCCCATTCTAGCCAGTTGTGTTTTTGTTTTAGCTCCTGGGTACTTCTTATTTGTACAAAGACTTTTCTTTCCCAATCATAAATGTAGAATTGGACAAGACATCTATTTCTAGCTTCTGAAACCTAGATGTGATCCATATTTTCCAAGCTCTTTCTTACCATGTGAGTAATTTTTTACCCTTGGGAAGAAAATGTTGTAGTTTTGGTTATGCAAGGTTTTGAGGAATGGGAGAGGAGCTAGCAGAGCAGTTGGAGTGTTTTCTCTATACCTTCATCTTCGTTGCCGTTCTGAGGCATAGTTAGTTAGTCTCTGGTAATGAGGTCTTGGTACTAGTCTGAGATTGCCAAAGGAAGAGATTTCTGCATTGTATATAGTTTGCAGTCCCCTCTGTTGCAGGACAGGTGTTCGACAATATAAGCTGTCTAAAGTGCTTGTGTGTTATGTCTGAAGCTTCCTGACGTAGTCTTTCTTCTAGACAAAAGATTCCATGCATGCAAATTAACCGGCAGAGGAAGAATGGGATTGGTTCAACTGATGCTGTGGTGGCATTTTGTAAGAATTAAGAAAACATACTACTTTCTCCTAATGCAGATAAAGCTTTGGAGTTTGAGCTTCTCCCACTGCACTGGGGCTCTAGGTTCCTCGATGTCATTGGGTGGGAACCGACAGGCAGGTGTTTTCAGTGACCACACTGGTGCTTTTGAACTCCCTCCCGATGAGTCTTCACCTTGGTCGGACTCTTTGTGTTTTGCCGCCAGTGTAAGTAAGGCCCTTTTCACACAGACACTCTAACGCTGATAAAATGGGTGTTAAATTTTATTATACATGTTACAGGGCACCCAACACCCATTTTATCAGTGTTAGAGTGTCTGTGTGAAAAGGGCCTAGGACGTGGCTCTTTCACCAGACATTCGGTGGAAGGGATGGTTGTGGGTGGGTGGGTTTTCTATATATATTTTCCACATGCTGCCTTTTTTTATCGTATAGATTGTTGTTGTTTTATATTTTTATTGTTGTTTTGTTGTATTTATTATTGACTGCTGTGAGCTGCCCTGAGTGGCCAGAGGCAGGAGAGGGCGGGATACAAATATATTAATAATATATTACTCCACTATATGTATATTCTCTACTATGAGCTAATTTAGCCTAGGGAGTCCCCATGCCCTGGGGCCCTGATTTACCCCTCCCCCTGTGTACACACGCACTAAGGGATCTTAGAAGGTGATGGGAAGTGTGCTTTCTTCAGGGCAGGAAACTTTTTTCTTTGCTTCTCTAAATGATGTTCAAGTGACTTCCAAAGCTTGTGCTATCTAGCAAGCTCAAGAAAGTCTCTCTCCTAGTTTGTGACAGAAACCAGTTACACACCTCTGTTTTGTTCTGCCCACAGTCCTGTTAAATTACCCAGCCTGTTACGACTGGGTGCGTGCGCATGTGCACATGCAGTGTATAAGGTATCTTACAGGAATATTTTTGGAACCAATATAAAAGTCATGCACATTGGGGAGCAACTTACAAACTGTCGCTTGCTTGTTGGTTTATAGGAGTCTGTCTTCCAATAAGCCATGTGCCTGAGAGACGCTTAACCTAAAGGTCTTCTAAGTCTTCCTCCTGTCATGTGGTGATCTCTATAAGACAGTCTACTACCCTGGTGTTGAGCGATTGCCGTGCCAACTCCCCCTTTCCTTTGTGTGCAGCCATCAACTGAGTGACCAATTTCTTAATGAGCTGTATAGTCCTTCAGGGCCCAAGTACCATTCAGGAATCACTAGCTCAGGAAACCTACAAATCTGATTCCTCCTCTTCTGTAGAGAGAGAGGGGGCTCTAACAGGCGACCTGCTGACCTGCCTTAAGCTGTAACAGAGGCATCGGGGAAGCAGACCATGACTAGCAGTGGCATTATGACTAGCAGCAGCATCAGGTTGTAGTGTGATATTTCTCGACAGCAACACCCTTTTGGTTCCATTTGGGAAGTGCGGTGAAACTGTGGCTGTTAATATGTTTGTGGATGTGTCACATGAAAATCACAAAGTGCCTCAAGGGTTTGTTTAAGGCTAATAAAGATGTTCCCTGTGTTTATGTCCATTTCCGAATAGATCCATCTCCGTAGTCTTGACACCCAACCAACTGGAGTGTTCAATTAATTTGCACATTAGAAATATAACTGTAAACATCTGGCTGACAAAACAAATTGTCTTTATGTATGTCATGGATAATAATGGTAACTATTTTCTCATTAAAGACTACGTTCAGTGTTCACTATTGTAATGATCACTGGACTGTTTATTCCTGAATTAGATGTTTTGAAACTTGCACTAACCTCTTGCGCTGTATTAAGCTCAGCGTATGATATTTAGTCAAAATAATATATTCTCAATCTCTGTTTAAAATCAATCGTTGAGAAATAATCAGGCTACAAATCTGAGTTAATTATTGTGGATTTTGAAAGTTAAAACTCATTTGCATTTAAAAAAAAATATTTTTAGTGAAAATTTGATTTCAGCTTTTCCTCTCTAAGGCTTGTGTAATGTTGTTTTTTCTCAGAAGCGTTAACCTTGGTAACTAACCTAGCAAGCATTATCCATTTTAGATCTAGAAAGCTCTACTTGGAATTAAGTGTTGATCATGCATAACTCAGATTATAAAATATCCTAAAAACAGTACAGTAGGAATTGGGAAAATCCTTGTTAATTTCAGCTTCCTGCAACAGTATATGGGTTGTTGATGATGATTCCATGATTACTCTAAATTGCATGTAAAATGCTAATTTAGTTTAGCAGTTGTGGATACAAGGCCTCCATCCTGCTGAAATTTAATGAATCTATGGACGTACATAGTCCCACACAGTTGTGATGCAGGCAGGTCTGTTTACTCCCAGGTGTAAACACTAGCGGGGTTAGGGCCTGCTTGCACGGATATCTGCACACTAGAAATGGAAGAAGAACGCAGTTTTATATTAATTTTATCTGTGCACCACATTTCCAGTTCTTTCTGATGTACTTTTTTGTTTAATTTCAGTCTGAAAGAGTTCAGTATGGACTTCTGGCAAAAAAATAGCTGCAGAATGGAAGAGCAAAGCAATATGACCCAGCTGCTCTACACAATAAGGTTTGGAAGCCCTTGTATGGTATAAATAAGCATATTATGCAGAATTGTTAGTAACTTGGCACTGGCAACATTTGGAAGCCCAAGCTAAACCTTCGTAATTCCTGCTAAATAAATTAATAATCATAGATTGCCTCTCAATCTTCCCAGCTTTACTTAAGCCCAAATTTTGCAGCCCTTATTCAGCCCTATTTGGACAGAAATTCAAATTGACTTCAGACAAGACAATAGGGCCTTGATCCCTACTGGTGTAAACTGGAGTAATTCAGCAGTGAAGAAAATTTACAGGAGTGTAAAACTGGTGTGTTTAAAGAAGAATCACCTTATTGACCTGAGTAAGGACTGAGGAATGACCAGAAGGTTTGGGTTTGTTTATAAATAAATAAATTTGTGTATTTTATTTTATACCATGCACCAAATCCTGGTCTTGCTGAGACCACTGGACATTTAACTGGATTCAGCAGGGGAAAGATTGGATTGGATGGGGCTCCTGAATTTTGGTGAGCATATATTGAGGCAAATTTTCAGAGTGCTCAAAGTCATTTAAGAGCTTTAGTTCCATTTTCAAAAGTTTAAAAAAAAAACACTTGAGAATCTAAATTCCATTTTCAGAAGTGACACAAGTCTCAATTTTGCTGCAACTCGGTGCTGTTTAAGCTTGTAAGTTTCTAAATCACTTTTGAAAATGGCACTTAGACTCATTAGTCACATGGTCCTTTTTAAATCTCCTCCTCCCCACCCCATCTGACTTTAGAAACAGCAGTGAAGCCTTTAAGCTGGAACTTCTGTTGTACCTTGGTGCTTTGTACTTTCATAATCGGGAAAGTATTTTTATAGCATTTCTTTGGGGAAAAGTTTCAAGCAAAAAGGAACTGTGCTACAGCTCTCCTCCACGCAAACACTAGATGCCACATCTTGAAAAATATTAAACCACTGCTGCAGGTAACTGGCAGATCCAATCCTATTTATTTTTCCATTCCCAAAGACTATGTACCTATTAAAGAAAAACAGCACTAAATTTTTATTAATCGGCAGTGCGTAAGGGCCAAACCGTGAATAAGATCAGTGACAGTGATGAGTGATTTTGAATGTCTGTCCGGACAAGAATGACTTCCCCTCCCCTTTCCTCTGCTCCTTCCCTCAGTGATGATGAGCAATGAATAGAAAGATCCCCACTTGGTGGTGTGTATCTCACAGTTTATCCAATGAGTGATGACAGTCTGGGTGTTTCAGAACCTCTGAATCAATGACTGGAGACTTCTACAAACATACAGAGGTTCTGCTGACACTTTCAACATGGCAGACTTTTATCAGTTGAACCTTAATGCACCTTCACTGTTTCTTGCAGTGTTTTAACTCCCAAATAAAATAAAAAAGCCAGGCAAAAAATCACTCCCATTTATTTTTCATTGGCTGGGTAATTGTTACTAGCCTCTTGTATACAGGACGTCTACAATTCAGTGATCTACTTATTACATGTACTTCAGATTTACAATAGCAAATAGAGCAACGTGTAGATTTGGATTTAAAGATACGCTATCGAACTACAGTATGCTGTATTAGTGTGGGGGGAATAGGCAGATGCACATAACAGCGATTGCATTTTTGTGGGTGTATTTCAACATCTCTCCAGGTCAGGATGTGAAATTAGCGATTTAGGATGAAACTGGGGCTCTCTTGCAGTTGATGGGGAAACTTGCCTTTGACATCAGTGGAGCTAGGATTCCATTTTCTGCCCCAATTCGCAGCTCATTTACATCCAGACTAGTTCCCGTGGGTTTTAGTTAAACTAATCTGGAGTAAGTAGGCTGTGGATCGTACCACTAGCCTCTTTCCAGACAGTATAAAAACGGTTAGTCTCCTGAAAGCAGTTCCAAAGAAAGTCACTCATAGTCGAAGAAATTCTCTACCTTGTGTGTCACTGAATTTAGTGCTGGCCTATTTATACCTTTTAAATGGCTTTTTAAAAAAAATTCCATTACTAAAACCATAGCTTGTTAGACTCCCTTTTTTTTTTTCCTCTTCGAGTCTGGAAGCCAAACGCAATGGCAAAGCCTAGGTCCCCAGCAAGGATCTATGAAACTGAAGGATCTCAGCCAAACTAAAGACTTTAGGACAGTGATAATTTCATCTGAGTTGCTCCTAATTAGAAGGAACTGACCCTAGTTAGAGTAAGGCTCAATCACTCTCTTCCCCCCCCTCCCGCAAATCTGGTTTATTCCATAAAAGGGCAGGAGGGGGGAGAGCCAGAGTCCAGTTTTCTAGCGATCCAATTCTGCAACCCCTGTAGGCAATCTTTTTGGGATGTCCCTGCAAAAATATTTCCAAGCGAAGGTGTGTTGTTTTTTTATTTCTTCCCGAAATCTTTATCTGGGAATCTGAAGGCGAAAGTTCAAAGTGGAGGCCTGACAGACTTTGTAGGCACTGGCTTTTTGTGTTTACATAGCAATCATGGGTTCACTTTTTAAAAAAATACTTTGCAAAAATCTTTAGCCCAGCATCTGTTTGCGAGAAACGCTGAGCTGCAGGAAGAGGGGATCAATAGTAAGCTATTTTGTGACATCTGAAAACTCTTACAAGTTTATAATTGGGAGAGAAAAAATACAATTATGCTCTTAAACTTACAAGAGCAAAGTGCAATAATAAATCAGTCGTTCAGGTTAATTACCAACATGAAATGAGATACAAATGTCTCTCCCTTCTTTGCTTATTGGTTTTTCCTGGCGCTTTAAGCCATTGCGGGTCGGAAATGTCCTGACAGCGGAGCTGTTGTTTGGGTGTAATTGGGTTTCAAGTGGAGATCTAGCTAGGAGATCTGCTTCCTGCCCTCTGGGACGCTGCGGAACTGGACGCACATGTGCGCCAGGTAATGGAGGAGGCGCTTATCAAGCGAAGATGTATTGTCCAGCAGGCGCAGTTCCGAGTAATGACCGGTCTCTGCTAATGACTGAGTCGCGGATGGTGGTAGATCCCTTCGCTGGCCATGGGGAAGGGGCGAGAGGGGACTTGGTTCAGCAAGACATAGGGATGGATTTATTTCAAAGAAAGAAATAAATGTTTGTACGGGCAGAACTGCCCGCTTCTGCTGAGTCCTTCCCAGCGGCTGAAGCGGTGGAGACTAGGAAAGGGGTTTCCAGCACTGAGTCTTGTAACTGAAAACTAGGACCAAAAAGGGAGCGCTGCCAAACGGGGGTTCAGCAATGGAAAAGGCAAGGGGGCCTAAATCCAGCTCGCCCCGCAGAGGAGCGGCTTGGGCAGGCTTGCTTCTCGCCTCTGCAAGAAGCCGCCAAGTTTAGACTGGCACAAACGCGGTCCCTGCTGCCCAAAGTTTCCATAAGGGCCTCCAAAGGCAGGGAGGAAATAGCTGCCGAAAAAGAAAACGAAACTCCCAATTAGCAAGGCTGCTAATGAGTGAAAGCTGCGGGGGAAGCAGCCCTGTGCTCTTTACCGCCCCCTCCTTGAAACTGACCAGCCTGGAGCGGGCGTGGGACCCAGGGCTGGAGCGGCCCTTCTGGGCGGGTTGCTAGCACTACATTGAAAGGAACGCTTATGAAAAATACATGTCGCAGGGCCTGCATTGGCGCCTAAGGGGCCTGGGCCATGTATTTTTTCATACATGTGCCTTACAGTTGCCCTACCTTCTAGCTCTCTAACCTCCCCCAGTTTGGCGCTGGCTGGGATTTGTTTGGGGGCTTCCTCCTCTCTCCCAGACAAAACAATCTCTCTCTTTCCAGCCTTTACTGCTAACCAAAAAGAATCCTAGCCCTCCGCTGCTGCCTCCGCCAGCGGGGCCAAGGGCGAGGCTTTACCCTCGGGGAGCCGAGAACTTTGCAGCCCGGGCCGTCCGTCCGTCCCTGGACTCCCCCGGTCCCCTGCGATGGGGTTGGCACGCGGGCCTCCAGGATCCCCCCCTTCCAATCGGGCTGCAATCTGCAACCCCAGGTCCCAACCCGGGCGGGTGCGGGATGCCCGTGTAAATCCGTGTGCGCTCCTTTGCCCCAGCGCAGAGGCCAGGCCAGGCCAGGGTCTCCCCCCCCCCCCCTTGGGTGAACCCCGACCTTCAGCCCCCGCCTCGCCAGCAGTCGGTTCTCCTTAGGGGCGCGGCCATCCCAGTGCCTGATCTCGGCCGGAAGGCCGGCTCCGTCCTTGCAAAACCAACCTGGGAAGTCCCGACTCGTCCTAGGGTCCAGGCCCAAGGAGAAGGCTGCTCTAAACTGGGCCTTGGCTTGACTAGTCAAACAATGAGGCCAAAGGGGGGAAGCCAGTGCCCGCCTAGCGGGGTGGGGGGCTTGCAGAAGGATGCGCGTCTCTGCGGAGGCAAGCGCGCAGTGGGGCGAGTCGGGGATGGTCTGGGCTTTTCCTCTCCCTTCGGCTGACTCGTCTCCAAGCCTTGCCGAGCATCCCCATCACCTGCCCGCGGGGGAGTGAGGTTCTCTCGCCACTCGGCAAGCCTGCCGCGCTTTGCAGCCCCTCACGCTGCCCTGGCCATTTTTATTGTTTTTTAGGAGTGGAAAAATGGTTCATTAAGAGGTTGACCCCAGTTTACTTTTGTTCTGCTCCTGTTCCCAATTTCTGCACCACGTGACGGTGGGAGTGAGGTTGAGTTTAAATTAACTTTCAAGCAAACTGATAAAAAACCTTTCCCCGTAAAGAATCGGTAGGTTTTTATAGCATTGTCTTTGGGGAATCTCGGGGCACTCAGGAATGAATACCAGCCCCGTTGGCAAAGCCTGATTTTCTTGCTGGGGGAGGGGAGAGGAAAAGAGGGGTGTCTTGGAGTCCAGCTAGGACAAGCAAACACAGCTGGTAAGAGCGATCTTCCTTATTTTCCAGCAAGTTACATTTCTGTTCTTTAGCTAGACAGGAGGAGCGGTTTGTAGCTTTTAAAAATAATTCAGTAGAAACACGGTTAAATTTGACCTCCACCCTGGACCTTAATAGATTTTCGTGGTGCGGAATTAATCAGAATGAATAGCATCGGATATTCGTACAGATTGATACAAACGGATGGCTATCTAGAGTCATTTCTCTACCCACAGATGTTCTATCGGGTGGCGTGAATAATGCACATAGTGTCTCTCTCCAGACACACCATATATATGTTCATTTCACAGATACAAATATGCTGTTAACTGGACAATTTATAAATAGAACAGATGAGGTTTATTTTGTAAGTAAACGTAAATAAATTACTGTTAGTTCAGCAGTAAAACTCGTGTCAATTTAAAAACCGAAGTGCTAAATATATGCAAAAGCGGCAGTTTCATCTTCTACAGTTTTAGGTTGCAAAGGCCGGGTACATCGGTGGCGCTATATAAATAATTATAATGTAATAACTTTTCAGACTGGGGCTGTCATAATCGGCAACATTTTAACTGAGAAAATTTGTTCTCGAAAAATACTATTCACCCACCAAAATAATTCAATTTGTCCCCAAACGCTGGGTGTTTGTAATTTTAGCTATTTGTGCTTTAATTTGAATGCAAACAAGCGTCCTATGAATCTTTCGGTCATAGAAATAAGGGACTAGAAAGTTTCTGAAGCCGCGTTTGTTTTTTATTAGAAACTAGTATCCATACTGGGGAATCCTATATTTTTAAAACGTTGTATTTCAATAATGGCTTAAATTAGGAGGGGATCTATAAAAAGTAACCCCATTATCTGCATCCAGAGATGACATTTTCATCACTTCCTTCACACTTGAAAAAAGCAATAATTTTCTGCTTCTAAAGCTTTTTAAAAAAATATTATTTTTTTGTCATTTGAAGGGTGCGGGGAAGAGGTTGTCTTTAGCATATTTTATCCTGTTGGGGTTTTTAAATCGAATTTACAAAATCTGAAACGATTTTTTTTGGAAAAGCAGTGCTTTATTAAATTAATAAATCTGAATTAATTGCTATAATAAATACTGAAGAGTTTAAATTCTGTGCTCCCCTTTTCTACTTTATCAAGGCCAAATCCTCAACCACAAAACAGATTAAAAAGGAAAAAAATATAAGAATTTGGCTGAAAGATCAGGGTTGAACATCCAACCGTTTTGAAGATGGCAGTTTGTACTTAGGCGCCTATCCGAATTTGCTCTGTGGCGTTTAAGGCGGCAAAGCTCCTTACACCGGAGTAGCCCTCCGAGCTTCAATAGGTCTACTCCAGAGTAAGGCGTGGGTGAATTGCGGCCCAAATGTGCAAATGAGCCTGCTTGGTTATTAATATTGGGGGCTGTGGTCCTACCGCGCCCGCTGGCTTGCAGGGGGGAGAACTCCTTTATTTAAATAGAGGCTTCTGCTTAAAAATGTGTGTTCCCCAAGCTGTCCATCGGGTCTGGCGATGCCGAGTTTAGCAGCCTCTATCAGTCGCCGGCTGCAGGAGCTGGGACGGGAGGGGGCTGGAATATTTTGGGGTGGATTTCTGGGGAGCGATATCAGAATAGTGAACTGGAATAAGAAAATGAGTGAAGAAGTTCCCAAAATCATCAAACCAATGTTGAGATCGATTTTAGGTTTAGATGACCTCTCTGTACAGAACTGTGTCCCTTTCAATAGATGGGGGGTGTGCGTCTCCCCCGTGAGACACGGGGAAATTCTGTGTTGAGGAAGGACACTTTTGTGTCTAAACTTTCTCTGCAAATCCCTCCCCCGGGTCAGTTGCATCCCTTCAGTCTCTACCCCCCCCCCCCCCAGTAACTAACAATAGGTGCCCAGGATGCAACCCCAACGTTAAATAGCTCCCTGACCGCTTTGAAGTCCCTCCCGGGCGCAGCAATACATCCCTCTGCGGATGACATTCCACAGACTTTCCAAAATATTTATTTATTACATTCTCGATGCTGGGCCATTTAATGGCGCTTGGCACTAAGTGAATAGTGGCCTTTGTATTCTGATATATGGCCATTGGCACCAGGCAGCCTTGGCATTGTTTAGACTTTGAATGGGCTGCCAGATTTCCGAGGGGGGGGGAGGAGGGTATTTAATCGGTCCTCCCCCATGTGAGAAATATGGGTAAAGAGTTACGGTTTATTTACCTCCCTGAACAAGTCGATTCCAAGCCCCCCCAATCCACAAACCGCTTACTCCGGAGTCCGTCCCATTGGAAGGCCAAGGCCTACTGAGTAATTAGTGGCGTGTGGATCACGCCCTTTGATTGCAACGCCAGGGTCACCGTTGTTTGTGCCATGCTGGAGGCATCCACATGCAAACGCGATTGTTCATTCTGTAAATGGGCCAGCAGACGCAGTGAAGCGCACGGGTTTGGTAACCGCTGCAATTTTCAGATTGACTCTTTAATCCCAGATTGAATCGATTCCTAACCTTGTGGCCGACCAGTCCGTTAAACCAAGCCCGCCGCGGCGCTTTGGACGCGCCATAATCCTACATGGTTTTGAGGGCTCCCCTGATCCGCCCCTCCCCCCCCCCCCCCCCCCCCCCCCCCCCCCCCCCCCCCCCCCCCCCCCCCCCCCCCCCCCCCCCCCCCCCCCCCCCCCCCCCCCCCCCCCCCCCGGCGGGTCCCCGTTTCATCCATGGCTTTAGGTGAGCCAGGAATGGCGTCGGGGCTCTTCCTGCCAACGATCTCCCCCCCCCTAGCTGATAAGGGGAGCGGGACCCTTGCAAATAGAGTAGGCAGCAGCATTGGGCATAGACTAGGCGGATGGAGGGTGGACACCGATGCCATTTTTAAAGGAACGCTTATGGAAAATACATGTTGCAGGGCCTGCCTTGGCCTCAGGGTGCACCCCTTCGATTCATGATTAAAAGCCACCATTTCTTACAACAATGAAATGATTTGGGAAATGGCACAACTTGACTCGCCAGCTTTACCTGCTGCCTAGCGAACCCCCCGGCCTGTCGCTGACTCGGATTGAACTTGCCTCTGCTCTTTAGAAAGTACCCCCCTCCCCCCGGCTCCAAATGGCTGTGCGGCTGGGCTCTCTCTGCCCTGCAATCGCAGCACCGTGGCTGGGAACGCGAGGGCTCTCAAAGGCAGGCCTTGCCCGCCGGGCCTTTTCAGGCCTGCTCCGCTTAGGTCGCCGCCGCCCTGGTCCCTTTGCCTTGGCGGGCACGGTCGGGGCTCGCCACTAGGCCACACCAGCGGGAACGGGAGGGAGGCTCGTCCCGATCCGGCCCAGCAGGCTGTAGGTGAGGCGGCCCGGTGTGGGGCGAATGGTGGCCGTGGCAGCGCTGGGTGTGTGGCTGGGCCCAGTGCCCCTGCCCTGCTCTCCAGATGCGCTAATGTAAAGCAGGCTCTCTCTCTCGCCAGACAGTGAGTGATGGGGCACTGTCCCGGCTGGGCTCCAGCCAGCCAGGGGGTGCAGGGGAGGGGGGCCCGGCCCGGCCCGGCTTGGAAGATTCCCGGGCTGGAGGGAGCTGCGCTCTTCCCTGCTGATTGACAGCAGCAACGTCAGCGCAGGAGGGGGAGGAGGGGGAGGAAAGGCCCCAAACTGGATCTTTATGGAACAGTTTTCGCGAAGATCAAGGGCAAGTGAATCTGCGCCTTGGGGAATGTCCAGCGCGCAGGAGCCTCTCCAGGCCAGCGAAGCCAGCTCCCCCGAGCGTCCAGCCTTGGGAAGCCCGAACCGAACCCAAGCCAGTCCTCCAGGGGGAGGCTACAGGATGCTCAGCCTCTCTGGATGCTTTTAATGCAGCAGCAGCAGCAGCCGCCGCCGCCGCCGAGCTAAGGCGCAGGGCAAGGAGGAATCCACCCCAGCTCCAGCCTGTGTCCTGCCCCAGGGGCGGCGATCAGTGTAAGTGCCCAGGCCGGGGGGAGGGGGGGAGACCTGGAGGTGCCGAATCCCTCCGCCCCCAGCAGCTGCCCGTGCAGAGGGGGGCGCAGCCAAGCTCCCCACGTGGAAAATCCCCCTATGGACCCGGGGGGGGAGGCACTGCTGGCACCCACCGCGCGGAGAGGGCTCCCTTGGGATGGCACGAGGGCCCGGCTCCCTGCTGGGGCAGGCTCGGGCTAGGAGCCGGCACCTGCTGCCGCATCTCCTCCCGAGCTAGCGGGAAGAGCTCCGTCGATGGGAGGGGAGCTGGAGGTGTGCTGCCTGGCGAGCTGGGATTTCGGGCTTACGGGTTCCCCGCCACTTCCCACCTCGCTATCAAGGGAGGCTTAAATAAGCGAGCCTCCGCCCCAGCCACAACCCACTCCCTCTGGAGGAGGCCGGAGCCCGGCGGCGGCGGCCCGTTTTCCTTCTCTCCATAGCAGCGTGACTAACGGTTAACGCTGCCAGTGCTCGGTCTCTAGCTCTCGGCCGGGCCGGGCGCGATCTGCCTTGTGGCTGTGCGTTCCCCAAGCCATTGGCACGGCCGAGCTCGTGGGGAAGCCAGGGGCCGGCTCGGGTGATGAGCCTTTCGCTGGCTGACTAGGGGCGCGTGGGGAGTCGGTCAGCAAGAGCGCGGCGCCTGCAGCAGCGATGGTGTCAATACAGGGGAGAGCCGGGTCCGGTCTAGCGTCCTTGCCCCCCGCGGGGGATCAGGGCCTGGACAGAATTCCGGGCGATTGTGCAGAGCGATTTGGAAACCAAGGCCGCGAGCCACAAGCCACTTACTCCGGAGGCGTCAACGGGACGCGGACGCCCCCGAGCAAGCGGCTTGTGGATCGGCGCCCAAGATACTCCGCCCCCCCCCCCCAATGTAAAAGGGAAACGGATCGTGCATTCTTTGTATTGACAATCGGTGGCGACTTCACCCAGGCGCGTTTCCCAACCGCTTGGTTCACACACCGCTTCTCTCTCTGGAGGTGAAGCTGTTGGGGCGGCCTAGACTGCGAAGTCGTTCCTTGTTTGTTGAAATCGGTTTCCGCGGGTGCGCGGATTTGGTGCGGGTGCTTTCCCTCGAAAGCGAGGGAATCGGGGCATAAACTCGCTAGGAAAACAGCAGCCCCATCTCCGCTTCACACGAGAGGCCTGGCCGCTGGGGACTCGGTGTTGCTCCCAGGGGAGCTGGGCCTGGCTTGCCCCAATCTCTTCTTGTGTCTCTCTCAGCGCTCGCAGCCGGCGGGAGCTTTGCAGATCGGGGGAGGCGAGACTCCATGATTCGTAACTTAAGAGCAAATGGATCGGGGCTGGGAGCGAACGGCTGCTCCCGGGCTACCTTGCTTGGACCCCGCAGCTCCTGGGTTTTCGATTGAAGGCCTGGGCTGCAGCAGGTTGAGGAGGAGGCGCCGGTGGGGGCTGCGGGCTTGCTGCACCCCCCCCCCCCCCTTCAGCATGGACCTCAGCAAATCTCATCGGGACGGCATTCCTGAAAGTTTAAATCTGAGGCGGCTCTGACAACTCGGAGCAGGGGGGGGGGCGGCTGAGCTCGCTAGCGTTGCTGCTGCCCCAGATCAAGGGCTCCATTAAATTAAAGCGAGGGATCAGGTAGCAGCTAATTCGGGATGGTCCCCGCAGGGACACGTACATCCACTCTGTGCTTAGGCGCATCCAGTCAAGGCAAAGCCCATTTGCCCAGTAAAAGTCCAGGTTGATGCGTAGCAGCTTCAGCGTGGGCTGTCAGGCCTTATCTTTATGGGCTTTTCCCAGTGTCTGCCCAAGTTTAAGAGAGGTCTCCTTTTATCTCGGCCAGCTTGCACTTAGACTGTTTACACAGGGCAACTTCTCCTTGCAGCATTATTACCAAGGTTAAAAAAGCGGCTTTAGGTGGGGAGATAAGCAAGCAATAGTGCGCTGGGCTGGGGGAGCTAGGAGCCTGCCCCACCCAGCAGAGCAAAATCCAATCTAATCAAAGGGGGGGGGGGGGTGAGACCCTCTCTCACCCCCACTGCATGTATCAAAGAGAAAGGCTTATGGATTGAGGGAAACTCTGCGAAATAAATACGGTTAGCATATGGGCTCAGGGCAATGAAACCACTCTCTTCAATATGGCAACCTAAAGCTAACTTTATGGCGACAGAGAATAGCAGGAAACCCCATTCACTGACCCTAGAGCCGCACTGAAATCCATGGAGCTCTGGCTAAAGAGCCTTTTGGTTCCAAAGAAAAGGGAGCCATGACATGTGAACCCCGAGTCAAAATCTTTCTCCGATGGATTTAAAGCAAGGAACCCATTCAGCGTTGTTGACTGTGATAGAAAGCTTGACCTCCTCAGTTGCAGTTTCCCCCGATAGATTCGAGGCAGAAGAGAGAAATAATTTACCATCATTTTAATACTAGATTAAAATTAGAGCGGGGATGTTACGTTTCTGGAAATGAAACGTATAGATATTTTAAAACTACATTTTTGACACGTCCCATTCCAGCGTTAGTTAGGGGAGGGAGTCCTCTGAGGCTGCTGGAAAGGCTCGGAATCACTCCTCGATTGCCTAAAATTCTTTTTGGGGGGGGAGGAGGGGAAAAAGGGTAACCCTTTACAAATGGGACTCAAAATGGGGATGAGCTTGTTCCTCTTTGCATGGGGAGTTGGGGATGAGATGGGATCAGAGGTGCTTTGGGAAGAAGTAGTGATTGAAGTCCATTAGGAAGTTTTCCCTGCTCGAGTTGTTGGGCGGGGGTTAAAGAGACTCTCCCTCCCCACAGTGACCAGCAGAATGGCTGCATGGAGGAGTGGGGGCTATAAACGCACGTGTGTTTCCCAGAGAGACCTAGGGATCTAGGTAAAGCATCCTCCCCCCTCCCCGTAGCATCATCCCTGGCTTCCCGGTTGGTTCCAGACACAACAGGTCCCAGCCCAGGAAGCTGGGGGAGAGGGCGTAGGGAGGCCGCCACTAGGTTCAGCTGAAAATCCAAATAACCTCGGGATCCTGGAGGCTGGGCTGGAAAAAGTGATGTCTTGGCTTTGGGTTAGCAAGGTGGACTAGCCCTCCATGGAGCCTGGATCCCTCCCGCGCCAAGCAGGCAGAAAACGCAGACGGTCCGGTACGGAATAAGCTGCAATAACCTCCTTAAAAAAAAAACCCAGGGGTAAAAGCCACGTGTTGGCTGCCTCTCCGGGCCATTGTACAATACAGCAGCCCGGGAGTGCAGCTCTGGGCTGGGGATCTTCAGGCACGTTTCAACCGCAGTGGGCTCCAAGGAGAAAGGGGGCCCCTAATCTGCACCCAAGGGGGTGGGGGGGGGAGCAATGGGGGGCCTTTGACTACCCAAGCTCAGTCAGTCACCTTGACCTTGCTCACTGAAATCCAGCCAGATTAATTGTTTAGCGCACCCCCAGCACGGCTCCCCTTCCCCTCAGTTTGGGGTTGAACTAATCTAGCCCTGTCTCTTGTCTGCAAAGGAAATGCTCCAGGAGAAAAGCTTGTCTGAGACTGAAGAAGGCTTTGCAGCAGCAACAGCCCAAGCGCCTGGCCATGCAGAATCCGTGACAGCGGGCTCCCCCCCAGTCCTTGGAGTAGCAGGAGTCAGCAGCCCCCAGGGCCAGGATCCAGAGCAGGTAGGCACGCTCTTTGAAATAAACCCAGCTCCTCCTGAGCTTGCTTGGAACTCCATTGGGAGCACCCCCCTCAAGAGCCAAAGCTCACAGCACACCCAAAACCATTCGGGGAGAATAAATTCCTTTCCCTCCTCTCCGACATATTGTTTTTTTAAAACAAAAAAACCCCAAAAACCTGGGGATTGGGTTTTTATGAAATTCTTTCCCCATAATATCTAGGGATCTAAGCAGAGTGCTCCACAAAGGCTTTCTCTGAAGGAGGCCATAAAATCCAGAATTTACTGTCCTTGCCACAGATGGCAGGATTTAAAATGTTTCCATTTTTTTTCTCCAAATGCAGTGCTCTCTCTCTTTGCTCCCCTTTTAACTTGCAAGTCCCCACTCAATGCTCTGGTTTTCTTTGTTTGGGGCATTTTATAGGCTTCCATACTGAAGAGTCTTTCTTTGCTCAGGCATCTGAAAAAGCGCGCAAGAGAGAGAAATGCAAGCGTTGTTAGCAGTCAGAATTCAAGATCAAGAGCGTATGGGGCCTGTCTCATTTTTCTCTTGAGTGGCTGCAGCCCACTTACTCCAGAGGAGTTCTTCAGGGTCCCGGAGTAAGTGGGTTGAAGATCAGGGCCTTTGTCTATATTTAGCTCCTATCGTAGTTTAGAGCCATGTACCTTATTCATCTGCATGGGCTAGAGCAACATAATTATGACCACACAGTAGTTTTTATATGCCAGATTATTGAACGGCAGTGCTTTTGGTTGTTTGTTTAGAGTTATGTATCCCGTGATTTTTATACAATAATTAAATATAATTATGCTCCTTTATGCCAGAAAGGTATGACTGTGATTGCATCCAATCATACCTTCTGATTGCCTAGGAGTATTTAGGGTGCTTTTTATAAAGTGTTGACAACTTTCTCATATCAGAATTATAACCTGTCAGTAGCAAAAGGAAGCAAAGATGTAAAATGCTGACCGTTGTATTAGCTGTTTAAGCTATTTAAAAACACTTCTCTATAAATGTAAATGCACTGAGTAATAGAAACATTGCTTCAGGCTGCGTTTACCTCTGTGGTGTTCCAGTGTCTGATAGTCAGTGAGGTGCTAGGGAGGCAGCCGTAGAGAAATTGACCTGGAAAATAAACAATGACATTCAGCCAGAAGGTGCTAAATGCTGTGGACTGCTTGGAAGGCGAATACAAGGGAAACACATTGAAGTCAATGGCTCAGCTCCTGTTGACTTGAATGGGGGAGGCTTGCTCTTCTCTGCAGCGCAGCACAGGATTTAAAATACAGACTGGTGTCACATGGATGAGCCAGTCAGGGTTGTTTGCCTTTTGCATGTTACCAGCCTCTAAAGATTGACTGGATCGGCCAACAAAAATACTGTTCAAAAGTGTGACTAGCATTAACGCTGAGCGGCTACTCCTCAACCAGCCTCCCTAATAAAAGAGTGTAGTAATGTTGGGTGCTTAGCCCTTGCCAGCCCTTAGTATAGTGCAGTGCATGGAGAGAACGGATAGGAATCTCTGTGCATCTATGTAGTGAAATCTACAGAGCTATAGAAAGCAAACACACATTTCAAATTGATTATATAAGCAGCTGACTAAACAGGAGCGGGATGATCTCTGCTGAGGAAAGGGTGAATGTTACAATAGTATCTGCTGTATGCAGCAGGGGTGATCCTGTGCCCACTGAAATCAATAGCAAAACTTCCCTTGAGCCAATAGTGCAGGATTAGGGTCAGGTGTTTGAAAGGGCTTTTCTTGAATGGACTGGTTTTGGGAAGTTTTGCTATTAATTTGAGTGGGAATAGGATAAGATTATGTATAACTCTGTTGAAGATTATATAAGATTTTGTTTTCAACAAAATTTTAATTTTGCAAAGTTTAGCATATGCTCAAGCATGTCTATTCCTGGTTTCTGATCCTGATTCTGCTTTTGTAGGACTAAAAATATCAATTCTCTGGCAATATAGTATGTCACTAACCAAATAAAGCTGGTTTTAATTGTAAGTTTCAGCATGATGGGCTGGAACTCTTAAAAATAATTTTCTGGGATTCTTGGGACTAAAAAAAAAGTGATATTCAAAACTGAAATTTGTTTAGTGTTCTCAAAATTAATTTGATTCAAAATCAACACCAATATGTCATAATTAACAGAATTATTTGTTAAGCATTTTGAGTGCAAATGTGCATCTATGTAATGGAAATACTATCCTCTGTTCTGCTGGTATGTCCTTTTGTGACTAATTAAATTGATAATTCAAGTCTGCAAAGCAATTCAAAATTGAGAAGTGTTGTTATTAAGTGTTGTTATTATCATATTGCTAGTTGAGTCATTCCTCATTTCACCACTGAAATGCGGGGTGTAGATTGTCCCAGGGATTTAAGTGTTCTTCAGTGGGACTGCTCCTGTGGGGAAAGTCACTGCAATGTGTTTGCAGGGACAGGATCTCAATATTCAGTGAGAAAGCGGAGAAAGCTACCGAAGGATAACACATTATGTAGAGCTGTCTATAAGAGGGATTTGATTGTAAAAATCTGGATCTGTTCAGAAACTACCTTGTTGTTAGGCTCTGTGGCGACTGGCTAGCAGGACAAATGCAAAACTGTTGCCATATTACATTTATTTCTAAGGGGGAAAATGTTGATTTCTTTCAACTTGAGTATCCTCTAATCTTCTACAAGGATGAATTATTACTCGGGTGAGAACTGGTTCCTTGTCCCCTGACCAGTTAAACATGAACCTCCTCCCTTCGCTGTAGTGTTTTAATTGCATTTCTTTTTTGCATATTACCAGAAAGTCCTTCAGCAAACTGTGGCAAAAATGCCAGCTGTCATACCTTTAAACAAATCATTTTGCCAAATTGACTACATTACTTTTCTCACTTCGAGCGGGCAAGGTGGATTAATTTTTTTGTTTCTGTTGTTCTTTTTTATAAGGCTGATCTTTATGCACTGGTAGACCATTATATGAATAACAGCTGTTAAAAAATACTACTCAAAAATCTCCTCTTCTTTTTTTTTAAACTAACTAAAAGAATCCCGCCCCAAACAACAACAACAAAACTCTCCCTGAATGTGAAACAATTTGCAATTAAGATGGATTCATGTTGTTTGTTGTTTTTGCCAAAGTGTAATGGAACTCGGAAGGTTCAGCCCTCCTGCTGTAGCCACTCTGAGTCTTGCCTTTGGTGAAGGTTCATAATGGGTTTCTGTCTTTTTTTTCTTTTCTTTTCAAGACCATAGAGAACATCAAAGTTTATCTTCATGAGAAAGAATTGTGGAAGAAATTTCATGAAGCTGGCACTGAAATGATAATAACCAAAGCAGGAAGGTTAGTAAATTTAATGTCTCTCCTGTGTTTCTAGCCTATAACTTGACTGAGATTTTGACTGGGAGGGAGACCTGTACAAATGATTGAATTTTGTGAATTAGTCTTTGATCCAGCAAGATTCTTGAGGACAGGCTCAACTTCAAAGGCATGGGTAGTCCTGAATACTAGATAGTTAAGGTATTAAAAGGCATGCATAATATTAAATGAATAAATAAGTTAAGAAATGTAAGAATACTATCTTGGGATATGTAGTTTGGTCACCTGTCAAGACTAGATCTAATTGTGCATGATATTTTCATTTGATTATTGTATGTATTTTGAAAGCTTTCACCACCATAATATCCAGCTGCCAGGAACACAGCCGTGGCCCTTTTCACACAGACACGCTAACACGGATAAAATGGGTGGTACATTTTATTATACATGTTGCAGGGATGCAGATGTGCTCTATGGATGCCCTGCAACATGTATAATAAAACGTACCACCTATTTTATCCCTGTTAGAGTGTCTGTGTGAAAAGGGCCCTTGTTAGGTTTTCTTCCTCTTGGAGAATTATTGTGCCTATCAGCAGAGTAGTCAATAGTCTGTGGTGATACTTCACAAACAGAATGAATCCTTAGCAATAGGAAACCTTGCTGTAATTCTCTGTTGTTAAATCTTTGTGGAGAGTGCCATTTTGTATGTGTGGAATTTTGTATGGTATTCAGGTTGGCCAGGTATAAAGTAGCTTGCTACTGAGCTCAGCTCTGTGAAATCAATGGTAGATGGGGGTAGGAAGCACTCATTATTCTGTGGGAGTAATGGGTCCAGAGTCCACTTTAAACTCCAAATATACGTGGCATGGCTTGCATGGTTCCTATTGTGTCAACAAAATGGCATCCTACAGCAACAAATATATCGCAGGCTACAAGGTATGTCTAATGTACCTGTGACCAAATTAACCTGCTCATCTGTGATATGCATATGGACGTAACAGTGGGGGAAACTGAGGCAACATCATCCTCAAAATCCGGGGCACCAGACACAGCCCCCCCCCCCCCATAATTTCTGCCTCCTTCATGTTGATTATGTATGGCATGATAGTGAGGGTTATGTGGTGGGACTCGGGGGAGGCTGAGGGGGTTCATACCTTTGTATGAGCTATTGCCACTCCTCTGAATTCTTCTCCCACTGAGCTTTTCCTTGACTTCAGTGGGAGTTGGATGAAGTTTGTGGTGCCCAAGGGCAAAGAGGCTTAGAAACCTGTCTGAAACAACTTATTGCTGCTGCCTGCAATAAATGCTGATTTCATACAAAAACATGCCAAGAAAATTATGAAATTGTGAAGGAGACCATCCCCCCCCAAAAGTTCAACATCATCGGGAAAAAATGCCAAATTCCATGCCTTATTAAGGTTTGTCCCTTGGAGCCTCATCTAAAGTTTGCTAAAGTCAATGAGAGAGTTTCTATTGATCTTAGCAGGCAAAGGGATCAGCCCCGTGGCTCCCAAGAGCTTAATTTTGCCACATAATCCGCCATACTTCTGAACACTGGGTAACATCCTGTTCCATTTAAAGTTGATGTTCCATCTTCCATTGACTTCAGTGGAGCAAGTATTTTACCCTGTGCTTCTCTATGTTGTAGGGACACACTGTACAAGGGAATTGTCATCTGGTGACATTCTGCAAGGAAGGATTTAGAGTAGGTTTCCTTTTCTGCAGTTCTTTTGTATTAGGTCCCCCAAAATGTCTAAATCTCCTGTTGTACTCAAGGAATGCATGCTCCCTTCTTACTGATCAGACTAGTAAGATGAACTAGGTTACCTATGAAGACCCTAGATGAGGAGAAATTGCATGTATACGCGTACAAAATAGCAAGTGTGTTTCAAATTTCTTTTTGCTTCACAATTTGTGAGGTATGTGGCCCAATCCATACTTGTGTTCTTAAAAGAATAATGGGCACAACTGATTGCAGGTGCATATCATGGCGTTAATCCTGCTACGAATCATGTGTGGTCTCAACTGCACCACCAGGACCAGTGTCACTTACAAATGTATGTAGATAGCTGAGATCCAAAGGTAGAGAATTGAAATGCTCCGAGTAAGACAGACCTCAGGCAAACTGGATTAGAAGTAAACCGAAGGTAAGCGTTAGATAGACTCCTTTCTGCAGCCATCAGCCAAATATTGATAACTGAAGAAATGCATTTGTAATTCTTCATTGATCTGTAGAACCCCACAGCATGAGCAGACTATAAATTACCAGGAATGTAAGGCTAGGAATTACTTTGGAAGATTGTTACTCCTCCTTAGGACATATCTTTAGGAGACATTAGGAGAACCCAGCACACTCGGTAGTGAAGCAGGAATGATATTGCCAAGAAAGCATGATTTATAAAGTGGAAACATCTTTTAAATGCACTCACTATCTTTTTAATGTTTGACTGTTTCATTGTGGGAGGGGGGAAAAGAGAGATTATTTTATATTAAAAGGATCATCAAAAGATAAAAAGTTTATGTTAAAGTTCCCTGAACTTTGCATAAAACCATTTGCCTCCTTCGCGTATAAAACACACAATGCTGCAGTATGCAGGACGGAGAACATTGCAGAGCATAAATCAGTGTCTTTGCCTTGTTCCTTGTTTTACTGCGTCTTAATTTAGACTCAAAATACTTTTATTTTAAGGTGGCTTTTTTTTTTTTTTAATAAAGTATGTATTGGAGGTAGTTCAGCTATTAAGAACCCATGCCTGCATTTCTTGCACACCTTCAGCCCCCCAGAAATTCCTAGTGTGCAGGATTGGTACCTACATAAATTATTAGGATTGTGTGGAATCCTAGCTTCGTTGAAGTCAATGGTCATGATTAATTGGTTTCAGTGGAGCAGGATTTTACCCATAGAGTCTTTTTTTAAAAAAATGGGTTAATTAAGGATGTAATTTCACGAAACATAAATGTCTATTATTCAAAGGCCAAATGCTGCCTTTATGCATATGTAGTTTTGTTGGTTTCAGTAGCTGTTGCTATGTCCCTTGCAGTTAATAGGGGGTCTGTGTAGGGGTCTGCCCCTGTGGTTTCCTTTGCAGAATGGGGTCTATATCCTTACCCTGATCTGCTGTAGGCCAGACGTTCACCTCTAAATATAGCTGTAATTTTTCATACTTATAAATAATGCACAGAAAGATTACCATTTGCTGTAATAACAAACAGAAGGGCTTTTTTGAAGTTGTCTTGGTAAAATAAATCTAGGTGAGACAATAATCTCCAAAGGAAAAAGTCAGGACTTGTCTTTGAAACGAGGTTGAGTGCTGAGTGTATATTTGTGTATAATCTCCTTTCCCTTATACACACCCTTTTCTGGAACATGTATGATGTGACACATGTATTGTGCATAACTTCCTAATATAGTGATTGCAACGTCAGACTAACAAGTAGGGGTTTGTGATTCCGGGGTTGCGAGCACAACATCCATGCACAGATGGCTACTGTGGCAGCCTCCATCGTGACTAGGTAAAGGGAGGGCTGTGTGTGGATGCAATATTTTAAGTTTCTATGAGAACCTCTTGCTGTATGTTGCACACACAGAATTAAAGATAAACTGGAAGGCTGAAATTTTTGAAGACAATCCAAGAAAATTTGGATGTCTGGTTCTCATTGCAAAGTAGTGGGAATTTGGAATTTTTATCCCTTTAGGCGGCTTTGGAATTCTGGCCACTTGGGTGCTTTTTAAAATTTCCCCAAAAACTTACATTTTGAAAAAAAAGACAAACCAACTTTGTTCAGGCTTGAGGTCAGCAAGGATCACGTGCCACCCATTTAAAAGTTGGAAGTAAATTGGCTATTAAGTCACCAATTCCAAATGTTAAAAAAATAAATGAGGAAACCATGGGTTAGAGCTTCCAAAAATCAGGAGTTTTGTTTAAACAACATGAGTTTAAAAAATAAAATAAAATAAAATTAGTTATTTATATTTACTTTCCAGTCTTTAAGCCTTTAGGGTGCATTGTACTTTCAAGCTTTTTTTCTGCAACCTTGAGGGGATCAAAACCAAACAAATGAGCATCATGATCTTTATTACTTCAGCAGCTGAAACCTTATGAAAGTAACCAAAATCACAAGACTTGGAACTAAATCAACCCTGAGAATGATTGACTTGCCTTTTCCTACATGTAAGGATTTTGCAGTTACCCTGTATTTGTAAGATTAGGGTCCAGCTCAAGTCCATAGGAGCAGCAGTGGGCAGATGGCTCTGCTGGTGAGGAGGTTAGTCACTCCAGCAGAGAAAACACCTTCTTGAACAAAGAACCAATCCGAATAGTAATTTAAAAGTGCCTAATAAGGCATCCCAACCATTCCAGTGCATTTTGCCCAGTGCCAAGTTAATTACTTTTGTATCAGTTACTCCCCTTACCACAGCATCTTTTGCAACTGTCCTGCAATACATCATCTGTTGACTTCCCTGCTGCCATCAGGCATTGCCCTCACCAGCACTTTGCCTTGCAATCCTCTCTCAGGACATCCAAACATGTCGTCCTAGCATAGACGCCCTAACCTTCCTGTGTCCCACTCAATGCGAGTGCCTACCCTTACAGCTGCTGCCCTTCGCGTGATACAATTGGTGGCCAGACAGAGAAAGAAAGCCTGAACAATACAGTCATGTTTACCCCTGTGATGAGTTTGAACCAACTTGTCTTAACACTCTCTGCCTTGACACAGCAAACTGACTCATAAATGAACTCTCTTGATTGGTCTCAAGATCCTATATGGTCCATATTTAGACAAGTAGGTGGGGGATGCAACCTCTGTGTCTGGAGCAGGGAGTGGATCACTTCGTTGTGACCTGTTGGGGACTTCTCTAAAATGGCCACTGTTGGAGACCAGATGCTGGGCTCCGTGGACCATTGGTCTGACTCAGTGCGGCACGTTTTATGTTCCCTACTTAAACCTGTCTTCACTGGTATTCAAAGCTCTTCTCCATCAGCTGGCCCTGAGTAAAATTGTTGGTCTGTTGTGGCATATTTGTGCATGGACCCCACCTACATGTGTGAGCCAGCTGTGGTATCCTAGGTTGTAGTGGCGGCTAGCCCAGGCTGGGATCCCGGACACCTCAGGCTAGGGTCTGCCTGATAGGGCCAAAGCCGGCTGCCCTAAAGCTTCCTGTTTGTTTCCAGGATGACTCTGCCATGACAGGCAGCCATGGCTAGCCATCATTGGCCACCATGGCTGCCTGCCATGGCGGGGGGTGGGGCATGGGACACAGCATGGGGGTGGGGATGACCGGCTGCACGTTCCCTGTTCTCCTTGCCCCCAGGCTGTGGCTGTCGGCCTGACTGATCTCATGTGTTTTGTGCTACGGCCCAGCATGCATGCCCTGTCCGCCTCGGATGCTGAAGCCTGGCGTCACTTGGGTTTTTTAGCCTGTAGTAGGAGTTCTGCGGGTCGCATAGAAGTTGTGGATTAAGTGCTTAAGGGGTGTGCTCCAAGAGGGGGAAGGAAGAATAGGGTTTGGATAATGAATCTCTGCCATGGATTCATCCCTTATCTTTGAGGATGTGCCCTCATCGCTGCTCCCTCCCCCTGAGCTTGCTCTTCCCGTACTTTGGGGGTAGGGGCTGGATCCATAGACCAGATCCAGGAACTGGAAAGGGGCTAAATGAAAACTAGCTTTGGGCTGCATTTGATCCCTAGGCCTGAGGTTTCCCAGACCTGAGAGAAGGTTACGGTCACTGAAAATAGCGAAACTAGGTGTTTATCATGGTAATGTTATGAGCTAAGCTAGCAGCCTGTCCATGTTCAGAAAGCTCTTGATTCGGAACCAACCCAAGGAAGTGATGTTTTGGAGTCAGACAGAGAAGGAAACCAAAAACTGACTTCTGGGTATTTTATACTCAAACAACAATACAGTTATTTTAAGTTCTCTCCTCTCTTTGCAAACTTTTTCAGTTCATCTTAAAACAGCCCTGCCAATAACCCTTATTGCAGTTCTAGGCTGAACTACTGAAAGATTGGATTTAAGCACAACCAAATAGGGCAGATCTCCAGGGCCTGAAATGATTCCCTGACCCAGTCTAGAAACTACAGATCCCTCTTGTGCAGAATCAATTAGAAAATAATCCATATCAGTGGGCAGATCAAGCAATGTATGTGTGGTCTAGATGTTTGATATTATAGACCAAATCACCTCTACTATAGCACTACTGGTTCCCTGCATTGAAGTTCTTCCTTCATGGACCAGCTGAAAGAAAGAAAGACCAGCTGAAAGAAGGTAGCATATCTGAACTCTCTGCATGTCTGCCCCACTTCACAAACCTCTGCCTGGCTTGCTCTACGCTGACAAAGAAGACTTGCCTATCTTGCGGGGGGGGGGCGGGGAGGGGGGGAAGTGTGCTCTTTGTATGGAGACTGCCAATTCGAACTAGCTATGACGATGGAAAATTCTAGCGAAAACAAGGTCATTCTTACCATCATGGAGCAAGTCAAGATATACAGGGAGGCCTGAAGGATAAAAAAATCTCATGACTGTCATAAAATCGTGAGATTTTGCCATCTATTGAATATATTTTTAAAAGATCTCTTGATTCTTGAATACTGTAGTCATGCTTTCTAGATTTTTCTCTGCAACAATTATTTATTAATTAATTAAAAGATTTAGTATCCCACCCCTCCTGCCACCGACAGCTCGGGGTGACTTAAAACAACAAATATCAATAAATATAAAACCAGAAAATTATAAAAACATATCACTCCCCCCACACCCACACATCCCTCTCCTCCCCCACCCTCTAGCCATCTCCCCCGCCAAGTGCCTGACAGAACAGCCAAGACTTACACCTTTTTGGAAAGGAGGGGAGGTCCGGGGCCAGACGCATCCCCACCGGAAGGGAGTTCCACAGCCTTGGCGTGGCCACTGAGAGCGCCCTCCCCTGCGTGGCCCCCTGGAAGACTCGGGGGACCACAAGGAGGGCATCCCCCGATGACTGCAGGGGCCGGTCCAGTACTCGGGGGGTGAGGTGGTCCCACAGATAGGCAGGGCCCAGACCGTTTAGGGCTTTATAGGTTAAAGCCAACACCTTGAATCAGACTCAGAAGACTATCGGCAGCCAGTGCAGAGAATGGAGCACTGGTGTAATGTGCTCCCGGCGGCCCAGTCCCACCTAAAGACGGGCCGCACCAGCTGCAGCTTCCGGGCCGTCCCCATGGGTAGCCCCACGTAGAGTGTGTTACTGAAAGCATGGATGATGGTGGCCAGGTTGGAGTCTGAAACATATGGCCTACGTTGACGTACCAGATGTTGGCAAAAGGCACCCCTCGCCACAGCCTCCACCTGAGCATCCAGGCGGCGCTGCGCACTGGGGGCTAGCAGCTCACTTTGGAAAACCACGAGAGCTAGAAGCTCACTTTGGAAAACTGAGGGTGAAAACCGACATGACGCTAACACCACCCTTTAACCACCCTTGGTGGTTATTTATGCATGTTGCAGGGCTGTATTGGTGCCCTATGCAGCCCTGAAACATGCATAAATGACCACCAAGGGTGGTTAGAATCATGTCTGTTTTCACCCTATGTTTCCCAATACTTTTTATCATTACTTTAGGCTTCAAGAAACGGCTAAAATCACCAGGTTCATGATAAATCCCAAGTGTTGGCAGCCTCTAACTGTGGTAAATATTACCACTGCCTCATCTTCCCTAAAAATTAACACCAAATAGCAATCCCAATGCCTTTTCCTGTAATATAGACAAGGCTGATGAAGTTACATCAAGAATAACGCTGGCTCCATCTTTATAAGACATCAAATTAATTATCAAGCAGAAGAGAGTTGTTAACTGCAATGCCACTTGTACCATTTCTTTACTTTTGATATTTATGCATCCATAAACTTTCAGTTAAGCTCACCCTGTGATGGGTTGGACCTTTGTGAAGGAATGCAGGAGTTTTTGTCTTTTGTAGGGAGAAATCAAACCAGAGGTTCAAATCTTTTATCATTGCTTTGCTACAGGGCAAGAAGAGGAAATGATACTAGCTTGTTAAAGCAACTGCATAGTTAACCTTCCCTCCAGTGTGGGAGAAACAATCTTCTAAATAAAACTGAGATGTGTTAGCCAGAAAAATTTAAATATAACCTGCCTCCACCCCACCAAATATAAAAATTCCCTAACTGTCTGACCCTTTCATGGTTAGGTCACGGTCCAGCCACCAGATAAATCTCTCCTATCTGTCCATAGACTGTGAGTTCAATGTTGCTTGTGTTACTGACAGTGAATTTGGGGCTGAAAAATGAACTACTGATGAGAACTCCTGTTGAACCTGTTTTGTTTGTTATTCTGAGCCAAGGATCTGGCATGGGCTAATCCGGCACTTCAAAGCCAACTGCCCTTCCTTTGTATACAGAGCGTCATAGCTGAGTGGCGCGGGTGATAAGAGAAATAAGGGACTGGGAGAAAGGCTATACTGGGAAAATGGGACCTTGTTGAGAAACTCTTTGATCTCTTCAAAGCATCTTCTGAAAGCTAGAATCTATCAAAAAATAAAAGCTAAAAAATAATAAAATAAAATCCAGCTGACGTCCCCCAAATTTGTATTAATTCTCAGAAAATATTATTTCCAAGATGCTCCTAGTCAGTGGTGGGAATAGTTGTCATAAGGAAAATAGAAAAATAAGAGATCACTAAAAGAAGAATCTTGTTTGGAATATTCACCTATTGCTGGTCTGAGGGACTCGTAACGTGAAGGTTGTGTGAAATGTGGAGTGGAAGCTGGGATGTGTGGTGAACCGAACAAACCGAAAGATTCCCACTGAGTCCTGTGGACTTGGGGGATAGACCCTCAGTGAGCTACTCCATTACTCTGGAGCTGCAAAGGGAGAGGCTGGCTCCGGTGGCATATCCCAGCCGAGCCAAGAAGAATCCAACCTTGTGACTAGGAGCTCTTGCCTTCTCATTCAATTTGATCTCCCATCATAAGAGGTAACGGTACTCTCTGATGCTACAACAGCTTCCCGTTTGCCATTTCAATAAAAGAGGGAAAAGTGCTCTCCCTGCTGAGGTGGAATCTACTGGAAACACAGAGAAGAGGCCAAGTGGAGTTGAGCTGATAAAATAATGGGCAAGAAACTTAAAGGGAGATCCCAGTTTGTAGAGAAACGGGGAATTGAAGCTGAGCTTCCAGAGTTCTAAGCAAGCACCTTAATCCCTGTGCCATCCTTCTCTTTACAGAAAGATTTATTTATATCTCTAGTGTTAGAAACTTTCCTGACACTAGAGGAAAGTGTCAGGAAAGCTGAATAAAAATGGTGCACCAAGAATGAGCAGTTCCCTTTAGTTTGTGACAGGTGTGTGAGGTCTCTTCTCCCCCCCGCCCCCTTCTTCAGCAATAAGACTAGACCCTAAGATGCTGCAGTTGTCCAGTTCCTTTACAGATTTACCTACACTCCGTTCCACAAGGGAGCTCATGCTACTCCAAACCACAGTCTTCCAATCCAAACCGGTTTCTTTGTGGGTTTAAGAACATAAGTAGTGCCATACTGAGTCAAGCCAATGGTCCATTAAGCCCAACATCCTGTCCTCTAACAGTGGCCAATCTCGATCACATGGGAGAAGAACCGAACCAATGGTCACAATGGGCAATCCATTCCCCGTTGTTCACTCCCAGCTCCCGACAGTAAGAAGGGAGGATAGGATTCCACAGTTGCAATCTTTGGCTGCATTGACATGCCATAATTACTACCCATAGACCCCGGTGGGCAGTGCCACAGTTTTACCTTGGGTTTATAACCCAATGGTGACACATTTGTGTGACATCTGAAAGCATCCTTAGTCTGGTAACTCAGTGATGTTGGCCAAAAAGCCAGGAACTTCTTGACTGGGTTTCTCTCCCCTTCATCCCCCTGCAGCCAAATAAATAAATATCCAAATAATTAAATGCCAATTAAACTTTGTCTGAACATTAGAGTTTTTTGGCTCCCTATCAATAATAGTTGCATGGTCAGGGATTGCACGATTTATGAAAAAATGAGATAAATGGACATCTCTAAGTAGCTTCTCATAACAGTTCATTTTAAAACAATTTGTGACTATCAGAATGTGCCTAGTGCAAACTTAACTAAGAAGCAGCCGCTTCATTATCAAAACAAATAATTCTCTAGCACATCATCTCTGGAGCTTGTCACAGCTACGCGGCTGGGTGGCTTGTTTATTTCCCTGGCTTGACTGTTTTTGTTACATTTCATCTGGACAATGGCATGGGGATAAGAGGTTAGCTGGTGTGCTGCCATTGGGGAAGGTGGGCTCTGTCCTCTCTCTTCCCATGTTCAGCTCCCAAAAGCAAACTTTGCTATAGTTAAGCTATGCACCAGACCACCCTAGAACACGCTGGCCTGCCTGTCACTCCATGGTAACTAAGATCAAGGTGACAATGTTTTAACAAAAGGTTTCAGACTCCCCCGGGGATAAAGCAGAACTCTGGAATAGCCAATCTTTACTTGTATATTACACTTTACTTGCTGCTTGGTCATGAATGGAAGCAGTTTAACCTTGACCTTGGGTGGTTATGAAGCCACACCTTACAGACTTGCCCTTCCATAGGGTTTGAGTTTGGGCCCTTTAGGGTACCCTAACCCACCTGCTGCTAGCCTGAGCTAAATACTGTATGAACAGTAAACGGCTCGCAAGACCTCTGATCCGATCCCACAAGATAACACTCTGAGCCTCCCTCCCTCCCTGTATTCTGAACACGCTTTATCTAGTCCCCTCTTAGCGGCACAAAAACCATATCCCCGTGGTGTCCGGTTATCGGAGGTTCTACTTGACTCAGACTGGATTTGTCAGTTCAAACAGCACTATTGATTTCAGCTCTAGAAACTCTGAAATGTTGTTGGGGAGTGATGGGAGACGAGATTTCTAAAGGACAATGAGATCCTAGCAGTCATCTTTATGTACAGTAAATAAAACCACACAAGTGTAGTTAGTAGTAGCCACTTGAACAGGAGGATACAATTGAGATAGACAAGCTCTGAAGTATGAGCTCTTAATGCCATTGTTTTACAGGCAAATACAGTGTTTGATGCCTGGTCCCTTTCATCACCCATCCCACTCCCATTTCTCTGTATCTTGCATTTATATCCAAAGACAAGAGCAGTAGAGATTTCCAGCTGCACTACCAAGGAGTAGGAGCACAGAAGATGCCAGGGCAGCTGCAAAACCTCTGATGTGACAGTTCTCTCTGTGCTGACATGTCAAGGGCTGGCTTTGTAATAGCAATGAAACAACATGTACTGGCCTCCCGTGCTAATGAAGAAAGATTTGGGGCTCTGGATGCTTTGGGCTTCATGGGTTCAGCACAGCAGTTGGGAAGTGGCACTACTATTGCGTCTATTCCTGGGACACTGAGATTGATAAATGAATTCTCCTGTAGTGCAATTATTTGAAATTAACCTTTAAGCAGGGAAACTTGTTAAAGCGGTGATGGGCAGCCTAAGCTTAATCAAAAGACCACAGTTCTCAAACACCCCCAGGTATTATAGAGAGGGGTCCCTACAACCGGCTCCTCCTACTCCTCTCCCCCTCTCATACACACCCACCAAGCCAGCCAGCTGATCATTGCTCCAGATTAGTTTTCAGCCCTCCTCTTCTGGGCCTGCCAGCAGTGGCGTTGCACTGAGCCAGAGCGGGGAAGCGTTTTTGCTACATGTGGTCAGCCATTCAGCAAATCCACCTTCTTCCCCCACCCTCCGGCAATGTGGTTTATGAGCCGTACGGCGAGCAAAGGCACTCTGTGCTAGGAATTAGGATTTTCATCCATGGGCTGCAGGTTGATGCCCCCCCCCGTGGGTTGCCCACCACTGTACTAGAAAACTAATCAAGAAGAGCCTAGTTAGAGGTAGCCATTGTGTTCACTGGGTTCAGGACTGCACCCTTAGTATTTGGAAAAGAGGAAATGGAGGCATACGGAGAAAGACACTCCTTGAATTGAATGTGGCTGCAGCCCAGGCATAGAAACTGCAACGGCTTGGACCCTTGACAACTATTTCTTGGAGGGTTTGTCCCATGCACACAGCTTTCCCTTTGCAGGTATAACCTATATTTGGTATGGGTAATTACAGTCTAATTAGCCTGAGCACTCCAGCAACTCCAAACTACAATACCACTGTTTTCTTTGGCATTAGGTAAATCATTACAAATTAATGTATAGACTGCTCTCTGTATACACAGCATGTATCCTCACTGCCACCGTTTCCCTGTCCATAAAACAGGAGTAATCCTCCTTCCCCACTTCCTTTGATAAATAGGAAATGGGTTTCCCCCCCCCAATCTCATCCAAGCAAACTCTGCTGAAGGGAGCCTGCATAGGCCCCTGCAGCCTAAGAGTGAAATGTCTTTGCATTGACAATACAAATCACCTTAACGCTGCTAAATCCAGTATTATTTAGAGGACCAATAAGAAATAATAATGATACATCTGGATTTTCACCCAGACTCAAATCAAGCCCAGCTTGGCTCTACTTCAGAGGCTGGTTGTAGGTTGATACGTTTTCTCTTTGCGCAAGCTTATGCTCCTCATCCTCATATTCTGTTATTGATGGGACAAGACTTGACAGTTACATACAGTAAGGCAAGCTTTTGTATATTGTAATACTGCTGGGAGTCCTTTGGGGAAAAGGTGGCATAAAAATCTAATTTAATAATAATAATAATAATAATATAATTAATAACTCTTGATGTATTTCTAAATAAAATGAGAGAATGCAAAAAAGCCTGTTGCAGATCTGTAGCTAAGAGAGCCTGGTGTGTGTGTGTTCTGTCCTTCCTCGCCCCCCCCCCCCGTAAAATTCCCTCTACTGTAGAAATAAGAATTTCCCCCTTTTCCCTGCAGCTTTGTAGCATGAAGACTGAGACGAGCTAGGGAGTAATCACAATTTTGGAAAGAAAGTGTCTGCCTAGAGAGCCTCTGGAGGCAAGCACAATTGCCCCCTTTGCCATGCAGTCTCTCCTCCCCCCAACCCCATGCCAATGTTACACAGCTGACCTGTTCCCACGAGAATCCCTGCCCAAGGAGCTTTGTTAAAGGGCTCCATCCTGCAAGCACTCATTACTGGAGATCCTGTGGGTGTCCCATTGACCTGTAGTGAGCTTGCTCGCGTATGTAAAGTTTTGGATGTCTCCTAGAACTCGCTAATTGACTGTGTGATTCAGCCGTAACCACATTTCCATCGTGGGTTCCCCTTCTCTATCTCAAATTGGACATTCTGATCAGAGACAGAGCAAATAAATAAATACACAATACGGTTTCTTTAGTGTTTAAATCAAAACTCTCTGACTGCATTTGTTTGGGCCCTGTGCCCTGATTTGTCATACATCCTCACAAGAAACACACGACCCATATTTGTATCATATTGCGCAGAGCTATTTACCGAACTTGACTTTGCCAAGAGGTTGAGAAATATGTTTTCATTAAGAAAATTAAACTGACAAGTCCCTGGACAGCACGTTAGGCGCATAGTTCCCAGTGCCAAAACAGAGCAGCTAATAATAATGATGAAATGTCCAGGCACAGCCAGAATTACTAAGTTAGACCCAATGCTTTCCTGGAAAAATATGCAGCAAGTTGGCAGATCCCATTGTATCGTAGACTGTTGACTTGCTAAGTATAATGCTACCACTGCAAGATACAGAGCGGTTTGCAAGTTAAGCAACACCTCCCATCAGATGAGAGTTCCCATTTCTTATCCGTAAAGAATTTCAGCTGTATATATTATAATAGTACTTTGGCTTTCTCTATTTATTTTAGAGGGCTATTCTAAAGAACATTATAAACTCTGGCTTGTCTACCCTATATGAATTCCATATGCTAGAGCTTAATTTTAAATGCCATTAAAAAAGCACTTAACATTTACAGTATATCAGGTCCGGCTACTTTAGCAGCTCGGATGTAATACAGTCTGGAAAATGGGTGGTGGTGGGGGGAGACGTTCAGAAGCTATGGCTCATAAAAATCCCTGTTGAATCCTCTAGTGCCATGTCTCAAGTAGTGGCCAAAATTATACTGAACTAAATTCTAAGTCAATTTGACCCTTTTTACATTTAATTTTTAAGTGTAACTTTAAGGAATAATTTTTAAAAAACAACCCCAACCAAAAAAAAACCCTTGGCATTCAGACCAGATTTCTTATGCCATTTTAAAAGTGTGAATTGGACTGTGTATTTTCAGATTGAAATGTTCTACTGTATTTATACAGGTGCCTACCTGTGTATAGACAAGGTTAAGAGGAGTGCACAGCTTATGAATGAAAATCAAATATGGACATTAAACCACCCCCTTTGAGCCCAAACTAATTACATGGTAAACATCTGGAATTTATGCAGGGCATTAAAAGAGTAAATTCAAATAGCTGCTAACAGGGGCCCATTTTGTTGCCTTCTACCCAAGTGCATACAAAATGGTGGCACAGACAACTGTCTCTCACCTCACAGGGTAGAGACTTTTCCGTTGTCACTAGGACCTATCACCTTCTTTATATGCAAAATACAATCCTCCCGTTTTATTTACTCAAAGAAAATTGTTCATTAAATGGAGAACGGGGGAGCAGGCAGCGAGCTGAAATTACTGCCTCTGTCCACGGCAAAACAGCAACAACAAAAATAAAACTAAACCAAAAAAATGCTTCAATGAAAATGTACAGCCTCATCTTCAAAATGTTCCAATGGCACCAGCCCCATCACTTCAACTGGACTGGTGGTGTTGGAGAACTTTAATAATATGGCAGTCTTACATTCGAGCTCAGCTCTGTCCTTTAAGTCAATGAGAGATCTGGCAGGTGAGAACTTCAGGATTCCAGTAATTGATTATTAAAATGACAGTGACTAGATTGCCGTGATATACCACAGCTATTAAGCCTCAACTGGCTCTTTAGTCTAGGACCTGCGTCTCTTCACAGCCGTGCTTGCCCAGCCAGAGGCAGCCTGCAGCTCCAAATGTCAATCAGCCATTAGTGCTAAACGGCTGATCAGCAGTTACCATTCATCCACTCATTTGGTGGTAACAGCTCATCAGCATTTGGAGCTATGGTGTGTCCCCAACTGGAACAGGTGGGCAGCCCAGTCACGACTGAGCGCCCTGGCTAGATTGCGTACAGGATATTAGTTATCGTCTGCTACCCTACCCTTTAGCTAGTTAAATGTATAATTCCCAGCATGTTAACTTGTTGGTCTACTGCTCATGGGCAGTGAGGGACCAGTTTGCTAATGTCATTCATTTATTTTTACTATTTGATGAGACATTTGGTAAAAGTGGGGCCAAGAAAAAAGTTACTTCTCACAACTCCAGGAAATGCTTATTCAGGCAGATGGTTAATAGGAATGGAAGTTGGTCTCACATAGGTGAAAAATTAAGTGCATTGACAAGGTTTGATAATTCCGACTCCTATCATTGTACAAATCAGTTTTCCCATCACACTTAGCTGTTCAATGGGTTTTTTTTTAAAAGTAGTTTTGAAGAATGTAAAATGTTGGGGTCAAATTCTCTGCAGGGGTAAAGTTGGCCTGTTTCCATTGATAGCAATGCAGCTGCACCAAATTACACCAGTACCAAATTTGTCCCAGTGACTTCATTCTTGAACAGTATTTAGTGCATACAGTGAAGTCAGTGTAAGGTGGCCCTAAGTTATCAGCAGTGAATTTGGTCCTTAGTCTGACATGCCTTTGATTTCTGCCAAGCCTCAATTTTCCATCCATTTTATGAAGCGAGTCGCTGCTTTTGCTACTGTGCAGCAGGCTACGTTGCTAGGGGCTAGTTTTGTAGCAATCACAAAAACATGAAGAAGAACTTTAGAGAGAGGATGGTCAAATATGCAAATTTTAGAGGACACTTATGAGAAATACAAGTTGCAGGGCTGCATTGGAGCCAATGCAGCCCTGTAACCTGTATTTCTCAGAAGTCCATGCTGTTGCTAAGTTGAAGCGCCCCGGCTAGAGAGACGTGCAGGGAGAAGGCGTTGCTCCTAACAGCCCTGGAATTCTGAGGCATCCCGCAGGGTCGTTTCTTCGTGCCTAACCACCAAGATGCCTGTCCTTCTCTCTCCCCCTCTCTCTCCCCTCGTCCCCTCTCTCCCCATTCCCTCTCACCTGCTTCTTCCCCTACTTCTTTCCTCTCTCCTCCTGCCCCTCACTAAGCCAATCCTCTGCCCCCACCGTTCCCAAACCACCTCTGCCCCAGGGCCCGTCTCCCGCCGATCCCATCACCCCCCCTTCCCCTAATCTTATCCCCATTCCCTGTCTCCCCCCATATCAACTTCTGTTCTCCTGCTCCCTCTGGAACTGTCGCTCCTCTGCTAATAAAGCCCCCTATATCCATGATCTTTTCTTCTCTCGCTCCCTTCCCCTTCTTGCCCTTACTGAAACCTGGATCTCCCCCACTGACTCTGTCACCCCTGCCACCCTCTCCTTCGGAGGTCTCTCCTTCTCCCACTAGCCCCGCCCTGAAGGCCGGGGTGGTGGCGTAGGCCTCCTCCTCACCTCTTCCTGCCAGTTTCAACCCTTCCCCACCTCTTTCTCCTTCCCTTCCTTTGAGGCTCACTCCATCTGCCTCTACTCCCCTCTCCACCTCCGTGTTGCTGTCATCTACCACCCCCCGGGCTACCTCTCCTCCTTTCTCTCCGAGTTCGAGTCCTGGCTCACCTTATTCCTCTCCAGTGACATCCCCACACTCATCCTTGGCGACTTCAATATTCATGTTGATGCACCCTCTCAGCCTGGCATCACCCGCTTCCTCTCCCTAGCCTCCTCCTCTGGACTAGCTCCCGCACCCACACTGATGGTCACTCTCTTGATCTGTTCTCTAGGAACTGTTCTGTCTCTGATCTCTCCTTCAAGCCCCATCCCATATCTGACCACTTCCTGGCCTCCTTCAACCTCTCCCACTGCTCCCCCTCTGCTTCCCCATCTCCACGTCCCTTCCACGATCTGCAGGCCATTCTACCCCAGGACTTTGCCTCTCTCCTCTTCTCTCCTCAGTCCTCTCCTCCTCCTCCCCCGATTCTGCCATCTCTGCCTTCAACTCCTCTCTCGCCTCCACCCTTGACTCCCTTGCCCCCCTCTCCTCCCGCCCGGCTCGCTCCTGTAACCCTCGCCCTTGGCTCACCCCCACCATTTGCCATCTCCGTTTTTGCACCCAGGCTGCTGAACGCCTCTGGCTCAAATCCCACTTCCATGCTGACTTGCTGCACTTCAGATTCTGCCTCTCATCGTTCAACTCTGCTATCTCCCTTGCTAGACAGCAGTACTATGCCTCACACATTGAGTCCTGCTCCTGGGACCTGCGCCACCTCTTCTCCACCTTTGACTTCCTTCTCAAACCCCCTTGTTCTCCTCCCTCTTCTCTCTCCACTCAGATCTTGCTCTCTTTTTCACCTCTAAGATTGACAAGATCCACCTGGAAATTGCTTCCAAGTCCTCTCCCCCTACTCCTCCCGCCTCCCCCCACCTCTCTCCTGTCCGCCTTCCCTCCAACCTCCCCTGAGGAAATCTCTTCCCTGCTCTCCTCCTCCAAGCCTTCTACTTGTTCCCTGGACCCCATTCCTTCCCACTTCCTGACCTCCATTGCCTCCACCATTGCCCCTCCCCTCCTGCACATCATCAACCTCTCCCTCTGTACCGGTTCCTTCCCTTCTGCCTTTAAACATGCCACTGTCTCCCCCAACCTCAAAGAGTCCACTCTGGATCCCTCTGAACCCTCTAATTACCGTCCTGTCTCGCTCATCCCTTTTGCTTCCAAACTCCGTGAACGTGTGGTCTAGTCCCGTTGCCTTGACCTCCTTTCTGCCAACTCCTCCCTTGATCCCCTCCAATCTGGCTTCCGCCCCCTCCACTCCACTGAAACTGCTCTTGCTAAGATCACCAGTGATCTTGTGGCTAAATCCAACCGCCTTTATTCTTGTCCTTCTTGATCTCTCTGCTGCCTTCGACACTGTTGACCACTCGCTCCTGCTTGAATCGCTCCACTCCCTTGGTTTCCGGGACTCTGTACTCAGCTGGTTCTCTTCCTACCTTTCTGACCTCTCCTTCAATGTATCCGTTCCTAACTCCTCCCCCTCCTCCTCCCTACCCCTCTCGGCCGGGGTTCCCCAAGGCTCTGTTCTTGGCCCTCTCCTCTATCTACACCCAATCCCTAGGCAAACTCATTGCCTCCCACGGTTTCCAATACCACCTATATGCTAACAATACTCAACTCTATCTCTCCACTCCTTTCCTCTCCCCCTCTGTTCAAGCTCATCTCACCAACTGTCTCTCTGATATCTCCACCTGGATGTCTCAACGCCAACTCAAACTGAACTCCTTATCTTCCCTCCCAATCCTTTCTCTCCCTCTTCCCTGTCAATTGCCATTGACGGGGTCTCCATCCTCCCTGTCCTCCAAGCCCGTAGCTTGGGCTTCATCTTCGACTCGCACCTCACCTTCAAACCCTATATTGACTCCGTTGCCAAATCTTGCCGCTTCTCCCTCCACAACATTGCCAAGATCCACCCTTTTCTGTCTGTCTCCTCTGCCAAAACTCTCATCCACACCCTAGTCATCTCACGCCTTGACTATTGTAACCTCCTCCTCGCTGGCCTTTCCCACTCTTACCTTTCTTCCCTCATCTCTGTTCAAAACTCTGCTGCCAGGATCATTCACCTAGCCTATCACTCTGACCATGTGCAGCCTCTTCTGTCCTCCCTCCACTGGCACCCCCTTCCTGAGCGTATTCTGCACAAGCTCCTCATCTTCACCTACAAAGCCCTTCACAACCTCGCTCCCCCTACCTCTCTGCCCTGATCTCCCTCCGAACCCCTGTTCGAGCACTTCACTCCTCTTCCATCCCCTCCCTCACCCTCCCACGCCTCCCCTGTTCCCCCAACCACCTTTGTCCCTTCTCCCTCGCTGCCCCGCAGGCCTGGAACTCCCTCCCTGACCTCGTCCACCTTGCCCCCACACTAGGGTTAGGGTTAGCCTTTAAGTCCCTCCTCAAAGCCCACTTCTTCCGCTCTGCCCTTCCTAACTCCTGCTAATCATCCCCACCCAGGATTATCCCCCACCTGTTATCTGTAAACTCCCAACTTACTGCAGCCAAGCCAAGAACGTGTACCTGAGTTCTCGCATCCTCCTGAATGTTGCATCCCTTGTCTCTCCTTCTGTTGCCCCTTCCCTGTCTCCCCTCCCTCTGTTTTTAGTTTGTAAGCTTTCGGGCAGGGACCATGTCTATCTTATTCCTTGTAAAGCGCCAGGTACATTGCTGGTGCTATATAAATGCTTTATTATTATAATAATAATAATTAATTAATAATTAATAAATAATAAGTGTCCTAGAATTTGGACATATTTGGAGATGACCTGAGTAGGGCTCTCTGTATTCACAATTCCAGTTTGTGAATTTTCTTTCTTTAATGATTCACATCCTCTGGCAACTTTGACTCTTGTCTGTTTGATTTCAATTCGAGCTTGTCTTTGTCTGGTTTGACCTTTGTTAGTTCAGTTAGATGTCAACCAATTGCCACGTACTTAAGCATGTTCCACCCGGATCAGTAACAAATTCACAACTACCAAGTAGTCAGTTCTCATAGGAACTTTGCAGATTTTTCCAGAAATTCAAAGTCAGTATCATATTTGAATTTTGACTCTCAAAATTGCTCTAGTGAATTCCAACTTATCTCAGTATTACATAATAAATCATGTGACAGTGAACTGCAAAGAAGCCTATTGAAAAATCAACTGCCTGTACAAGTGGAATGAAATAATAAATGTAGGCATTCACGTGTCAACCTGTTTCCCTGATGTGCCCCCTCCCGCCTCTCTTCTCTTCTCCCAATGAGATCCCTTCCCTCCTCTCTTCATCTAACCCCTCCACTTGCCCCCTTGATCCCATCCCCTCTCGCCTCCTAACGTCGATTGTCCCACTGCTGAGCCTTCTCGACTGCACGTCATCAATCTCTCTCTCTCTACTGGGTCATTTCCATTGGCTTTCAAACATGCTACCGTCTCCCCTATCCTTAAGAAGGCTACTCTTGAGCCCTCTGACCCTTCCAGCTATCACCCCATTTCGCTCCTACCCTTTGCTTCCAGCTCCTGGAGCGAGCTGTCTACACGCGCTCTGGACTTCCTCTCTTCAAATTTCTCCCTTGACCTCCTCCAATCAGGCTTTCGCCCTCTCCACTAGACTGAGACTGCCCTTGCCAAAATAACCGATAACCTTCTCTTAGCTAAGTCTAAGGGCCTCTACTCTGTTCTTGTCCTACTTGATCTTTCTGCCGCCTTTGACACTGTCAATCATGGCCTCCTCCTGGATTCGCTACACTCCCTTGGTCTCCGGGACGCTGTTCTCGACTGGTTCTCTTCGTATCTCTTGAACTGCTCCTTCAATGTTTCTCTTGCTGGTACCTCCTCTATGTCGCTTCCCCTCTCTGTGGGAGTTCCCCAAGGCTCTGTCTTGGGCCCCCTTCTCTTCTCCCTTTACCCTCTTTCTCTGGGTAAACTCATTGAAACCCATGGCTTCCAGTATCCCCTGTATGTTGATGACATGCAACTCTTTCTCTCCACTCCCATGCTTTTCCCCTCCATCCAGACTCGTATTGCTGACTGTCTTGCTAATGTCTCTGTCTGGATGTCTCGTCACCAACTCAAGCTTAATATGGCCAAGACTGAACTCCTCATCTTTCCTCCGAAACACTGCCCTCCTCCTTCCCTCTCAGTTTCCACTGAGGGGAGTTACCATCCAGCTGGTCCCTCAGACCCGTAGCCTGAGATCCATCTTTGACTCCTCCCTCTCCTTTAAGCCTCAGATCCAGGCTATTGCGAAATCCTGTTGCTTTGCTCTGTACAATATTGCTAAAATCTGGCCTTGCCTTACAGTTGCTGCTGCATAAACCCTAGTCCGTGCTCTAGTCATTTCTCACCTTTACTACTGCAACTTCCTCCTTACTGGCCCCTCTCCTCTCCATTCAGCGCTCTGCAGCCAAAATCATCCACCGTGCCTGTCTCTTTGACCATGTTCAGCCCCTCCTCTCCGCCTGCACTGGCTCCTTCTAAGGGAACGCATTCAGCACAAGCTCCTTGTCTTCACCTTCAAGGCTCTTCATGACCTTGCTCCCCCATATCTCTCCGCTCTTGTATCTTGCCACGGTCCTGCCTGGGAGCTTCACTCCTCCTCTGCCCCCACCCTCGCCTGCTTGTTTGCCCCTTCTCCCTTGCTGCCCCTCATGCCTGGAACTCCCTCCCTAGATACATTCGCTCCTCTCCCTCCCTCCCAAATTTCAAAACCCTCCTGAAAACCCACCTCTTCCATTAGGCCTTCCCTTGTCATGAATGATACTGCATCCTTTCCCCCTCACTCAGAACCTAATTCCCTGTAACTAAGCGAAGCATGTGAGCATGTAACTTCTCAACCTCATGAATGTACTTTTGTCTTTCCTGATGTTGACCTCTCTCTCATATCCCCCTCCCTCGTCTCTCAGATTGTAAGCCCTTAGGGGTAGGGACCTGTCGCTGACTGTGGATTGTACAGTGTCAGGTACATTGCTGATGCTATATAAATAATAATAATTCATAATAATAAATATCCTAGTGCTACCAATGTGGCCTTGGAGAGGGAAGCATGGTTTCTAACAGATTGGGTCTAACGGGTGGGCCGTTAGTGAGGGTTTCTGCTGGCATCATGTAGTTCACTCTGATTGGATGCTTATGATTGCTTATCTCTGTGTGTGTGCCTGCGAATCTTGGTGTGTAAGATTTCCTCCGAGATAACCAATTCCTCCTTTACATGCTTAGCTTGACCTTGGCAGGCAACATTCCTTCACTGGAATGGTGTAGCAGCCATTATTTTGTATTTCTACTTCCTTGTAGATATCTCTGCCAGCATTTAATGTGTTTGGGTTTTCTGGATAGGCATGAACGACTGTCTTTTTACTGATGAGTCTGAGCAGCATTAAAAACCAAATCAGCTTGTACTCCAGTGTCTTAGAAGGCTCTAAGTCCTGCAGGAGAACTTAAACACTCCTGTACGCGTGCACCAGGAATAAAATTAATAGCTTTTAAAGAGGGGCAGCCGGTGCATCAATTTAGCTCTTGATATATGGCTAAAGAGAGACATAAGGGTGGTCAGATGATGCAAAAGACACTGTTTGTCATCCCTTATTAGACTTTTTCAATGGAATCTTATTTTTGGGTTGCTTTCTGCTGCTCTGCTAGACTATGTAGTGTGTCTAGTTGCTGACTAATGTATTAACCTTTTGCTTTTCATAAGGAGGATGTTTCCTAGTTACAAAGTTAAAGTCACAGGGATGAATCCCAAGACCAAGTACATCTTGTTGATTGACATCGTCCCAGCTGATGATCATCGTTATAAATTTTGTGACAACAAATGGTAAGAGACTGTTTATCACTGGTACGTGTCCCCTCACATCCTATCCTAAACAGACATAAAAATATGCAACTGCATGGCAAGCATCCCTGAGGGAAGCACTGCTTGGTAGTGGGTACACAGTAAAGAAAGTTGAAAGATGACTGCAGTCCTTGTTTGTTCTGCAACAATGCTCCCTTTATTGGGGGAAAGAGCCACAAAACCAAGACACAGGATATGTAAATATTCCCCATAGACCCAAAGCATTGGTGCCGATTGTCTTATTCTTACCTCATTTTGGTCTTAGTGGAGCAGTATATGGTGGCCATCTTGAACTGACTTCCTCTGAGAGGTAACGTCTGAGGTGGTGGTGTCTGTAGGAAACACATATTATGCCTCTTAATCCCCACTACTTACAGATAATGTTGCAAATGGCTTTTTTTTTCTCCCTCCTGCTGTCTTGATGATACCAGCATGGAGTAGGTTTTGAATCTCCCATCATGGTAGGGGTCTGACAGCAGTTAAGACATTTATCTCAGATTTACGGTGCAAACATCCTAGAGAATAGATCCTTGTGGCCTCCTAATCAAAAAGGACATTCAGAATTGGCCACTCCAATACAATCTGGCTCTAGAACTGCTCTGGATTATGTGTTCTTTTCTATTGCTTATTTTTCTGCCCCCAATGTTTCTCCTTTTTTTTTTCTCTTCCCTCTCACTGGCAGCAAAACTACTTGGCATGAGGGCAAGGTTGAGATTCCCTTCTCTGTCTGTGGGAAGCTTGTGCAATTTTTTTTCACCCACACTTATGATTAACAATTCCTTCTTAATGAATCCACCCAGTGCTCTTCTGAGAACCCTGCCAGTTTCCTATTGCTCAGCTTAAACAGCTGTTCTCTGGGCCAATGATAGTCACATCTACATCTCCGACAAAACTCCCATTGACTTGGATGAAAGCTAGATTGGCCCCATGAAGTGACCGCCTATAAAAAATTAGAGTAGAGTGCACACCCATTTCAGGGGACCGTGGTAGCCAAGTTTTTCGTTCTCCAGTGTTCAGATTCTGGAGTCTACAGGATTGGAAATGGGGCTCACTGAGATCTTCGCAGCCCAGCCCATGGTACACTTTTATTCTGTGTGTTTAACTGTGGTGATGGACTCTTGTTAACGCAATTTAATTTAGCTTTGGCCAACCACAGGGCCTGTTTCCCTTTTCATTTTATTGCTGCTGAAAAGTCTCTGCTGTTTTTGGTAATATTGCTTTTATTAGTGTTTTATAGCATAAGAACAATACAAAAGGACAGGATGAGTTGCTGTTATGTGCTGTATTACAGAACTAGATCTTAAATCAAGAAAATGAATGGGTGTTAGGGGATGGGGCATTTGTATACAAGGGAGAAATCTGGCACAGGGCAAAGACCAAGTAACTGGGGTCTGGAGGGAAGAGAGACCCATCTTAGTAGACCTATGGACCCATTGATATTTCAGTCTTAAGGATTTGCTAGCCTCCCTCAGGAACTTTCTCCTCCATCTTAAAAATTTACCATTGTGGCAGCGGCGTAGAATTTGAACTTTACTCCATTTGACAGCGCTCCGATATCCTACAAATGGCTACTCTGCTCAGACCTAGGCTATCCTAGAACTCGAAGTGGCAAGATGATTATCCGATTAATGGAAAGGAAAAATGACTTCAGAGAGATAGCAAATATCTTTATCCTTAAGTGCAAATCTCAAAGCAATATTGGCCAAGGTGATGTAATCCCCCATACATGCTTCCTTTGCAGGATGGTAGCTGGAAAGGCAGAGCCTGCCATGCCCGGCCGATTATACGTTCATCCAGACTCGCCCGCCACAGGTGCTCACTGGATGCGGCAGCTGGTCTCATTTCAGAAGCTAAAGCTCACCAACAATCACTTGGATCCTTTTGGCCATGTAAGAGATAAGTTCTGGAAATAATATGACTGCTCGAGGGTGAAGCCTGTGAGTCAGGAGGGCTTGAATTGAGGTTCCAGTAAGGAGCGCTCTCTAATTGAATTAATAATGAATAATAGCATTGAACTAATTGAATTAATAATTAGTAATAGTATTGCTTTTTGTTCTGTTATTAGAAGTGAACATGAGAATGTCTGAATCCCAACCAGTGGCATGGGTATGTGTGTGTGAGGAGATCCCACCCCCCAAAGATCAATGTGTGGCCCAACCTGATCTCAACAGGACTTGACTGGAAGTGTCAGGTTGGGTGTAACTTTCAACTGGTCCAGCTCAGGCACAGTCAAGTTGCTGACCTGCTGCGAAGGGTTCCAAATGTTGCAGAGTGCTGTGACCTTAACAATGTTCCTCGAGTGGTGGCGCTCTGTCAGAACAGGGAGCGGCACACAGCCTCACTGACCTGCCCCAGAGGGCAGGGATCGGTTCAGGTTGGGCTAGGCTTGTAGTGGTTGCTAAAAGAAGTCTGGCAGCCTAAGGGGCGTTTGCGGGCAGGAGCGGTGGGCCTCCGATTAGCTTACGTTGCCCACCAACCTTCTAATGAGAGAGTTACAAGTACTCGCCACAAAACGCTGGAGCCCGTTCTGCTGGCGGGGGCCTGCCTTATGCAGCTCTTCACCTGCCGTTTTCGCTCAAGATTTTCTTCTGTTCTATGGAATTTTCAAGACCGTGTTGTGGTTTCTTTTTTTGTTTTTTTTGGTTAAATTTCAGCCTGAGCTTTGATGCAGAACAGTTCATAGAAGGCTCAGAAATGGGTTACATAAGTGTGCTGGTTTTCCAAGCTGGCTTTGGTGACCCTGTAAAAGATGGAGCTTTTTATTTGGAAAATCTTAATTTATGTGTATTGCAGATGTAGAACTGGGAAGTATGCATTTATCTACCACAATGTATTTTATTAACTCAGAACATTGTCCTTTCCACAGTGCTAGCCAAATGAATGTGCCTCTCTGTGTGTAATTATATTATTATTATTATTATTATTTTATTAACAAACATTTATATAGCGCCAGCAGTGTACCTGGCACTTTACAAAGTAATAAAATAGACACGGTCCCTGCCCCTAGGGCTTACAATCTGAGAGACAGGA
>QEPC01007512.1:1855050-1879218 GCA_003113815.1 Sphenodon punctatus | reverse complement strand
CCCCCCCCCCCATAAGCAGGGAAGCTTGCAAGAGTTCAGCCCCGGCAATTAGATTCAAGGGGAGGCTGAGTTCCTAAGAGAAGTGCGCACCCTGAAATGTGACAGGCCAGGAAAAGGCTGATCTTGGCCATTTCAGGGTTGGAAATGAAAGCCAGAAAAACCCTGGCTGGTTTATTTGGCTTTCGGGAATGACTCTTCTGCTCCAGCCCCTGTGCTGGCCATGGTACAGACTATTCAGCTGGAGAGAGCCAGGGTGATCTGGGGGCTGGAGACTAGGGTTCAGTTCCCTGCTCTGACAAAGTTCTGCGGCTAGGAGCAGGACTTCTGGGCAGGCTTAGGCCCCAGCAATTTATTTTTTTTACATATGGAGCTGTGGCTGTAGTGCCCCCCCCCCCCCCAAATCTAAATGCAAATAACTGCATTAAAGATTGCATGAGTACATATCAAAACCAAAGTCAGAAAGCACCAATGTTACGATCTCGGCGGCAGCAATATCTCAACTGCTTTTCCACATGCAGCTTCCCACCCACACACCCCGCTTTCATTCCTGGTTTTTCCCTCCCTGGTGTAGCTAGGTAGCTTAATATATTACTGTTGGTGTTGTAAAATATATACCATAAAGCATACAGGATGCTGATCAGTGTGGCCAAATCAAACAGGATGCACTGTGTTGGTGTTGGAGCCTTCAGTGTTTGCTCTTCCTGACTTTTTGTCATATTTAGCTGTGTGGGTTGAACGCTGTTTTTAACACAGAGGGGTAGCTTTGCGTTGGATAATTGAGCACCTCAGTGAATTGGGAGCACAGGTCTCTTTGAAAGTTAGTGTGTTGCTAGGATTCTTCTGACTCTGCAGAATATTCATAAACGCATCAAAATAGGCATGCTCTTAAATTGGTTTATTCATCCTAGTGGTTAGATTTCCAGGCTCTAGATTGAGTCCCAAACCAGGGTAAGATCGTCCTTCCAGGTGCTATTTGATCTACTGTTTTTGTCAGTGTTGCTGTCTGGGGTCATAGGACTATATGTAAATCTCAAAATGAGGTCCTGCAAGCAAACCAATTGGAAACAACTGGGTAGCATGTCAGGTTAGCTACCAAAGAGCATATGTTGTGGAGGAAATGCAGCTGAAGAGTTGTTCCTCTCTTCCCACATAGAATGTTCTAGCCTCTACTCTAGTGGCTCACAACCTGGAGAGCGGGAAGGGACGGAGACAGCCCGGGGAGTTACAGTAGCAGGAGGGAGAGGGCCAAGGACAGGTTGTGTAGTGAGAGAGGGAGGAAGGCAGGCAAAGTATATGAGCATCCGGTAGCAGAGAAGAAAGGAAGGGGTTTAGAAATGGTTGCAGAGGTAGAGAACGCGGTTCTAGATGGGCTTTTATCATTTTAGTACAGAATGTGCTAAAGGAAATACCCATTTCATCTGCGTTTTTGATTCATGCATGGCAGAAAAGAAAGTCTATTCCTATGCTATATAACATTCTCCTACCAACACCAGAAATCCTTCTGGCATGCCCCCCATTGCATCCAATATGCCTTTACTAGAGCTATGGGGTAGAGACCGTGTCTTTGTGTGTGTTCCTACAATGCTTTACAGCCTTATTGGGGCTCTGCTGCAGTGCTGGATATTAATAAGAATAGCCTTGCATTTCTAGGCGGTTGCTTTCAAAGTATTTGTAAACTATCCCTTAATGCACCTAGAAAAACAGGACCCAAAACCGCATGGCTTGCTTGCCTTCTATTCATGCTCCACCAAGGCTAGCCTGCCATTTCCTTTTGTCTTTGATTTTCTGGAAACCTCAAAAACCACGCTGAGCCATTTCCTCAAGTTCTAAGCTACTTTTCTCTCTTGGCACAGAGGGAGTTATCTAGAAGGAGGAGGCGGCGGCAGCAGCCTTCCTACGATCCTTTGCTGGCACTCTGAGCTGAACTGAAAACAGAAACAAGAGGCATGCTGCATTAGTGGCACCTGCTTCCTTGGAGGCTTCACCCCCAGTGCTCAGTGCACAAAGAGCAAACTGTTTATGATTAGCTCAGTTAACACGGTGCATGCTTCTTGTTGTCTCTCCTATGAGGCTGCCATGCACTGGCTTCGCTGCAGCTTTTTTCATACATATATGTAATCCCTTTCTAACTTGTGCCTTGCTGCAACACGCAGAAGGCTTGCAGCCTCCTTGAGGCTGGAAAGCTTTCGCTGATTATAAAGGATGGTTACTGCAAAATAACTGGACCTGAAGTACTCTGCTTCTACATTAATGTGGTGTTTTTTTTACAAATACATCATTTAGATGAACCTCCTTACAGCTCCCCTGCCTAGTCACCGAATAGTTTGCATCAAATTTGGGGATTTGAGTCTTTGAGGCACATCATACTCTCATGTGTGTTCCTGTAAACCTGTACAAAAATGCGTTGGAGAAGTGCTTAGGGGGTCTAGTGGGTCTGTGAGAACAGGAAGTTGTGAGCCGCACATTCATCGTGCTTCCCATGCCCTCCACCTCTAGTGGTGCAACAACAGTTCAAACTGTGGCGGGGGTAGCTCTTCACGTTGGCTCCCCATGCCTTATCTGGGGCTGGCTTCTCTCCTTTTCCCACTGAGCTCAGCTGTTGCTGGACTCCACTCTGTTGGTGCTGTTTGGGATCCTGGAATCTCCAGTAGGCCCAGCTTTACTACCTAGGTGAGGTAGGCGTTAGCTTAGGGCTGCTGTTTTTACATTTGCTTTCCTAGAGGTTGCATGGTGGGGGAGCACCCTCCCCAGCTTTGGAAATTAAATAGTGAAACTGACTAGAAGCCAAAGCTGTCTCAGTCAATTTCACTATTATTTCCCACTAGACATTTAGTGGTGAAATTGATTAGGACTGCTTTAACTCCCCTATTAAGTATACATCTGCCAGGGTAGGGGGTGGGAGGCACTTCATTGTACAACCCCTTTAAAAGCAGCTGAAGTGGAGAATTCTGCCCCAGCACTTAGTGCAAGCAGCCAGGGCAGGATTTGCTCTATAGGCTGAGGTTAGCTCCTGGTTTCATGCTCATCAGCTGTAGAGCACAGAGTGTCCAGCCTTCCCTCTTTCTGCAAGGCTGGAGGTAGAGGAGTGTTGAGGGTTTCCTATTCAACAGCTGTAGTGTGGGGAAGTCAGAGTGCTTCCCCCCCCACTCCTCAAGGGCTCCACAGCTGAGCAGGAATCAGAGTGCTTCCTCCTGCAGAGCTTAGGATAGAGGGAAGGAGTGCTGGGTCTCCCCAGCTGATGAGTGGGACTTCCTACTTCTCTGCTGCTGAATGGGGAATCCAGAGCTTTCCCTGCCTGCTGCAGCGCTTTGACTCGATCACTTTATTCCCCACTCGCCAAAGCGCTGCATGTGGGTAAACTGCTGCAGGAGCAAACCCACAGCATATCCATGCCAGCAGGAAAGGGGATAAGCTGGATCCTACAGAGCATAGCTCTGGTGACTGGAACAGTGGCTGGGGCTTAGAGCTGGGAAGCCAGTCCAGCCACAGAAGAGTCCGCTGGGAGATAGCAGGGTGCGGAGTTCCTAAGTCAGCTGGAAGCCACCCTGCTGGGAACTCTGTCCCTGGCCAAGGAAGAGCAAGGAGGCTTAGGAAGGCCCCAGAGGGCAGGGCCGTAGTCCTAGGAGGCCTTATTGTGCCCAGGAGTTGCTCGGGAAAGCAAGCTGCATGGGGGAGGCCCTAGAGAATGGTGGGACACAACACCCTTGAGCCTGAGTGAGAGGAAAGGCCAAGGGAGAAGGAGCTGGTAGTCCAGCGCAGCTAGGGGTGCGCTACCAGTAGCTGGTCGCCTGGCTGAGGGGAGGGGCTGGAGGCATATTACCAGCGGGGAGGGGAGAGGGTCAGGACATGGGGCTGAGGGAAGCCCAGGGATGAAGCTGATGTGTAACACCTGCCCAAGGGTGTAAGAGTCAGGGACCCATGCAGTGAGTACCTACGGGGAGCAGGCATACCCAAAGGGGAATGGGAAGAGATACCTGCCCCCAGTCACCGAGGGAGCTTTGAAGGGGGCCTAAGAGCACCCCATAACTCTGAAAGGGGAAGTTCCAGATGCCTGGGCAATGAGCCCATGGCAAAGTGGGGGTTCCAGCTGCTAGTCAAACCAAGAGAGGGGACTTGAGCACAATCCCAGTAGGGCAAGGAAGTCATTAGGCTGAAATGGGAGGCCTAGAACCCAAAGGGGAGTACCCAGGGAGGGCATGGGGCCCTAGGGTTAGAGCAAGGCTGAAATGGGTGTAGGTCTAAATTTCCATGTAAAAGAGGGAACAACTCAGTCTGGTCAGTGTGGCTAGGGGCCCTAGAAAGAGAGACACCTACCAGCCCAGAAGGCTGCATGAGAGAGGACTGGCGGATACCCCAGCTTGGTAAGGACAGTGTGGAGAATGTGCAAACTGTAGTCCATCCCTCTGGAAGGGGGGTCCATGGAATACTTTGCTCAGGCAGAGGCTAGAGCCCCATGAGCAGAGGGGTCCACTGTTGCCGAGTGCTAATTCCCCAGAAAGACAATCTGTGCCAGCAATGGGGTGTCTGGAATGAGTGTGTCGCCATGAATGCCACAGAGGGAAAAGAACACGACCTCTACAGAGACAGAGCAAACGGGCAAGATGGGTCACCAAGGAGTTGAGGTGGTGGTCAAAAATGGTGCGTGGCACCGGTCCTGCAAGGACTTGCAGTCGGGCTGGGCCGCTGAAGCATTCCTGGCATTTTGCTTAGGGGAACAAAACACCTGAAGCTATTCCCTGTTTTCTGGGACTACTCAGTTGCTGCTGCCCGCCTGCTTCTGTGCAGTGGACTCTTAATTGGTTAATGGTGTAACTGCATCATAACACACGCTGTAGCTGCCCTCTAGCAGTCGGTAAACCCACTCCACAGAAAGGGCTATGGCGGAAAGCTGGCAACCATCTTGAAATCTTGCTCCAAGCAAAGCAGGAGGATTGACAGAATGGAGGAAGCATGATAGTGGCTGAAATTCATGAGGGGGACCCCCCTCATAAAAGCCCCAAACTCGGAGGGGAAGAAAATGTCCCTCTATTTGCCCTCATGCCTTTGTTTTTATGTCCATGCTGCATCATGCACAGTATTGGTCACTTCATCATAAGGAAATGATTGCTGAATTTGAGAGCGTTCAGAGAGAAACAGTGAAAATGAAGGGCCTGGAGAAACTTTCCAATGGAGAATGGGTTTGTTTGTTTTTTAAAAGAAAGACAACAACTGGGAGAAGGCTTGACTAATGTCTGTAAAATAACTAATGCCATGGAGAAGTCCGAACCACCGCTGGTTCTTGAAGCAGCGGAAGAAGGGGACAGTCAATGAATTGGAAAGGTGACAAATGGAGAATTGATAAAAGGAAATACTTTCCCACACAGTGTCTAAGTAGACTGTGAACTCGTTGCCAGAGGATGGAGCTGAAGCCAAGACTAAAGTGACCATAATTAATAAAGTGAGATGAGGGACCATAATTAATGCTCCCAGATTTGGGGAAAAGAGATAATCTCTATGTTTTAGGAATAGGAGCGCTTCATAGGGGAAGATTGTTCCATCCCTGCCTAGTTTTGCCTTCTCTGGACTCGTGGGGTTTGTCTACTGTTGGAGACCTCTAGCTCTTTGTGCCTGTTTTGCGCCCGCACTCCCCATGAGAACAGACAAAGACACGTGTTGGGATAAAAGGCCTTGGCCGCAACTTTATTACAATATATATAACTTGATCAGACCAAATGTTAAAGAACCTGTGTGCATATAGCGGAGAGGAACCATGCTACCTAAAGTAGGTAAAGGGGGCTGAGCTAAGCCTCGCTCCCCTACCCAGGTGAATCGACCCTTCGAATTCACCCTCCCCTTGGGTCAGGGCGGGCTGCAGCCCCAAGCCAGCCGCTCCATGCCTGGGCTGGGGCCTCCGGCCTTAAGACCCCCCCCGTTCCCCAAGTGGTAACGGGGTACAAGCGTGACCCCTCAGCTCTTAGGGAGCCTCACCACAGCATGGTTCCTACGCCGCTAACCGCCACGAAAAGAGGGGAGGAAAATAGTTACTCCACCCCTTTCCCCCACACAGGTATTCCGAAAAGAGGTATGAACAACAGCCCTTCATCCCACAGCCAGAGACTCTTCCCCCGGACAGATAACTGTACACCATCTAGCATGAAAGGCCTGCACCAGGCTCACGATCTGTACATGGGTACCACCCAGTCACTGTTGTACAGCCAGGGGCTCCACGCAGGCAAGACTCACCCTACAATGAAGACTCGGCGTGCGGCCCTGGCAATGGGAGGAGAGGAAGAGGCACCCGGCAGGTCCAGGTAAATATACCTGGCTATGATCCCACCCACTGGGTGCCCACCCTCTCCCCCCATTGGCCCCCCCTGGTGCCGCCCCTCATGAGCAGGCTGCCCGGCACCCTGTTCAAGGGGAGGCGGGCACAAATCTACCCCCACGCTTATGGCATGGGAGTGTCCCTTCTCACTGTTTGCGGAGATATATTATGATTTTTGCAAGCGATACATATCTGATTATTTAGCATACACCTCTATTGCTGCAATGCAAAGCTCTGGAAATGTATGAAACTAGTATGCTCTTTTTTAAGCATGATGAATTCTCAAGAGAGAAGATGCTTTCACAAATCCTAGTTTTTCAGCAATTTCTTAGTAGGTGTCCAGTGAACTGAACTCTGCTGTATCAGAGCAGTAAGTAAACAAGCAAGTGCACAGTTAACCTGACCTGTTTGCAAGTCTGTCTGAAAACAGAAACACTGCAGGTTTGCATAAGATCTTTGTGACCTTAAGTTAGGTACCAAGAGGCGAAAAAATGTGTTCAGTGGCAAGTTCATTTCCCCCCTTGATTGGAAAAGGTTTATATTTTAGATCAAGCTTTTTATCTGAAAAATACTGCTGCGAAATACAGCCTGAGAAGCCAGCAGCCACTTGGTCGTGAAGCCAGAGATGGCTGAAGAGAGTTTGATCATCTCCTAAAGAATTAATTTTAAGCCATCTACGTTTAAAAGTAAAAGCCCTCTTCTGAGTGTAAGACCTTAATTTATGTATTTCAAACTCTTTACATGCACAGATAACCAGCTTGACAAGGCCCTGATTTATGCAGGTGTCCTGAGGGTGGTTTGTGATCTAACAAGCTAATGATTCTGACAGATTTGGGGCTTGACTTTCTTACATAAATGACTGGGAGCCATGTATATGCTTCCTTTGGAAAGGGAACAAGCTTTCTTAAGTTAAGAGAGTTGGAATGATGACACAACAGTCCTAAACTCGAGCAGCCTGAGTAAACCAAGGGATTTTACTATGTCTATCTCCTGGTTCCAAATGAAACATGAGACTTACTCCTCAAAAACACTGCAAATCACATTAGTAGATCAGTTAATAAATTCACTGAATATCAAATGCCATCTCCTGTTAAATCTGCAAATATAACTTCTTTACTCAAAAGACTCATGTAATTCATATTTCTTACTGAGGCTCAGTACAGGGCATTAGCAGAAGTACTCAGTGGAGGTGTGATAAGCATTTTTTATGATGATAGCCACTTGTGAATGGAATTCCAGTCAGGGTTTGAAGACTATACAGATTCTATGTCTATGCATGTGAGAGGTTTGTGTACCTTCTTATAAGGTCTGTGTCGGGGTCAGGACCTGAGTAAGGAGTCAGGTTTGTACCAGGGGTCAACTGGCAATGTCAGTGCTACAGCCGTGAAATGCACCATGTCAGAGCTGAATTGGGAGGCAGGAGGCCAGAAATGAATCAAAAGCTGGAAAACGGAGCCAGACTCAGGAGTCACAAATGAGGAGTTGGGTAGCTGAAGCTGCATCAGAAGACAGATAGTTGAGCAGAGAAGGATGGAATCTGGGCAAAAGCAAGGACAGAGGGGTGCAGGAGCAATGGGGCGGGGAGCAAGGCAGGATTGAAGCAGAAACGAGATTGGGAGCAAGCACAGGATCAAGATGCATGAGCCAGGCAGCCTTCCCATTGAACAGATGATTTGCTCTTTCTGTTGGGTAGCCAATGCAGTGTGGGCTTGGTGAACCAATCCGATATCAGTGCAACTACTGCTATTGCTGCCAATCCAGGGGTGCAGACAGCAATCTGGAGAGGTCTGGAGTCAGAGCATCTGCCCAAAGCCCTAGTCTTTGAGACCAGGGGGATCTTGCAGTCTCATCCAATGGAGAGACTTGCTTTTGATTTCAATAGGCTTTGGATCCAAGCCCGTGATACATGGTCTTTTTCCGATTTCACTTTAACCATAAATACAGTTTGCACATAACAGCAGTGAGACAATTTGGGACGTCTGTCCTGCTCTGGAGTTCTGCCATATTCAAGCTCATGATGATAAAAAACCCCACCTGCCTCCTGTTTGCAGCTTGAGTAGCTGGATTCGTCACCGGAGGCCTGATCCAAAGTCCATGGGAAATCAATGTAAATCTTTCCATTGACATTCATGGGATTTGCTTCATGCCCTGTGTAGGGAACAATCCTCCACCGTAAGCTGTGAAGCAGTGGAACTATTACTGTAATCTATATCCTTCTACTAGATGGCTTGGGAGTGTGGAGTAGTACTAAAATCACACACACATACACACTCTTACACTTCTCTTTTCTTTTCTTGTCCATCCATCTGGTGGCTTGATGGTGAGAAATGGCAGTTTCTAATCAAACAGAAAGATTTCCATTGCTGAAGTAGCCACCTCCAGAATTTCATTGTCTTTAAATTACTCTCCAGAGCCACCCCAAACAGACAGTGTACTGTCAATAGACTTCAAGTGTATCATGGTTTATCATGGGGAATTTTCCAAATGTGTTTCTCAGCAGCCAGGTGCTACAGTGATGGGGCCTGTAACAATGGCTGTAATACCAACAACTACAACAAGATGATTACTCAAATTGGCTAGTCCTGGAGGAAGCGCCATATCTCATCAGGCAATATTCTGATATCCTCCATATCGTATTGTAGGGATGCTGAAATGGAAAGATACAATTAATCTTTTTCAGCCCAACCAGAATCTCCTCCTGAGATCAGGATGGCTCTGAATGAACCATATTAGACTCTGTGTCAAAAACACATCAATGCTAAAGCAGCTGCAGAGAGACTATGTATCACCGTAGATTTCTGTTATGAACTCTCTGATATTTAGTCTCTGCAAATGGAAAAGCTGTATGGGTTCAGGATTTCAAACACCTCTGACCAGAGCAGCTGTATCCTATCAGCATTTCTGGCAAAGCTCAAATGAGTCCTGATTAACTGTAAGTGAATTTGGCCCTTCTTGCATGGATATGTCCCCAGGGGTGTCCGTGGGGTCGCCGTGGCAGGTGGGTGGGTGTGCGTGCTCCTGGTCTCCACCGAGCCCCTACACGCGGAGCAGTGGGCTCCAATGACAGATGCTCCGTGAATGGAGGTGGGTGGGTGTCCATGAGACGGGCCACCCATTCACCCCCCACCTGCCGCCGCCTCCACCCATCCCCCACGCCCATAATCTTTGCACCGTCTCTAAAATAGATTAGTAAAATGGTGATTGCGAAAGGTCTTGCTGGAGATCTAGCTTAACCCCCTGAAAGCCTGGAACATCCTAGGTGTATTTGTCCTTCGCACTGTTTGCAGTTTTGTGTTTTTGCATTTCCCTCCGTTATCTCTTCTGGCTGCAAGGGTCCCTGCAGGTGGCTTGTTGATTCCAGGATTCTGACTTTGTGTTTTTATTTGCAAGAAGATGACTTGTGCAGTTAGGAGTCCCAAGGGATTCTGTATGGGATAGTGGTGGCATTCAGGTTTCCAATCCAGTCTAGAGTGTTGGAAGTTTGCATTTTTTTTCTATTTTATCGGTTGCACCAGAGCATTTAATTATGTTAAGATCATACTTTACCTTATTAAAAAAAGAATCGGTCTCATTTATTTAGCTAATTAACAGCTTGCAGTTTATTTGTTTGTTTTATGACCTGTGGTCAGCCAGTGTTTTCTAGCTGGGATCTGGTATGTGTACACTTTACCAGCAACCTCCATGGGACTACTTCCAGAGCTATTGTACAAGTATGCTACTCTGAATGCTTTGGGATAATGAGGCCATAAAGGCTTGGGTCATGCCCCACTGGCAGAAAGGGCCCAACTCCATAGATTCCAATGGAATTGTACTCACGTGTATCAATTTTGCACTTGCCTGTACATCATTAAATGCAGAATCTTGTAACATTCACTGTTAGTTTTTATTCAATAGTACAGTCAGGCAATACTTTACCAGTTGGTTTTGCTCTTTCATGATGTTACCTTGGTCAGAATAAATTTCTGCCAACATTGCGATGAGACACTGAATTAATTCAGTTGTTCCCGAAGTGTGGTCCTCAGCTGAAAGACCATGCTAAGCAATCCCTAATGGCTGAGATTACTACAAAACTGGCATAGGTGGTCTCTGCCCACACTGCAGCTGTCTCTGGTGGATGCATAGTGATCTGTGAGGAATTTTGAGGGGTGATTGCGGTCTGTTGGTCCAAAGAGTTCGGGAACCCCACAGGGGAAATCTTTTTGGGTTGCTTACAAGGATTGGTCTATTCACTAATTCTAGTGAATTATGAGTTGAGAATTTAAAAAATGAAATTAAAAAAATTGGTTTTCCTTTCTAGGACACTTCTTGTAACTGATCTGATCACTGTGTAGACTGCACCTAAATATCAAATTATAAAGACTGAGCTGAATCTTATGTTGTCTATGTTGTGACTAGGAAAAGGAACTGAGCAAGACACTGCTGTACTGGATGCATTTTACGGAGGTGAATGAGGTAGTATTTTACTAGTTGTTTACATGGAAAATAAATGTCTCGTGTGGCTTCTGCATGGGCTTAAATTAGGTGCAGAGATGAAGACATCATCTTTAATTGTTGGTTTATAGCAATGAAATGAAGTCTCCTTTTTTTGAGATGATGAGTCAAATCTTGAAATCCTCACTCAGGGTTGTTAATAGACGTGATGGCGGAGTGCCACCATCACAACCCGACCCAGGTCAGGGACATGCTGGCAACACGGTTCTGACCGGGTCTGCCCACACAACAAACATGCTGGTGGCCGGGTGACTGAGGAATGCATGAAGCTGCATGAATGTGTGGCCAGCTGGCCCCGCCCAGTGCCCTGTTCCTCACCATGGTGGCGGCCCTGATTTGGGCTGTGTCACGGTAGGTCATAACAAACGTTATAGTCCACTGTGGCGGATGGCAGCCCGGGCTGTAATTCTAGAAGTCTCTGGGATTACAGTCCAGGCTTGCCACTGACATGCCTGGGGCCAATCCTGGGCAAACATCTGGTGGGGCATTAACAAATGTGCCAGTGGCTCATGGGCCAAAGCGGGCCACTGTCACGTTTGTTAAAACCCTGTGTTTCTTCATTGGAAGGCGTGAGCCCATGACCTTCACCCATTTGGGGTGGTATTTGGCCAAATTCTAGAGCTCAGGAAAGTTTGTGTGCGTTTCAATGGGAATTTTCCATGACTGAAGCAGGTTCTTTGGACTTGGTTTGTTCGCTACCATTCAGAAAAGAGACTTAAGAGTGAAGAAAGATGATAAATGGTCATTTTTTGGTATCCGTTTTTACTCAGGCAAAACTCGAATGGGTTTTAATTCAACTTTGAGGGAATGAGTAACTTCTAAGTCAAGATATGATGATTTGACTTCCAAAAGGAGAAATGTATCTGTGTTCATTTTTGACTCTTGTTTTCCGCTGTCTGTCCATCTCTCCCTTTGTGTACAATGCTAGGACTCGTGTGTAAAAATAAAAAAATAATAATTAAAAATTTAAAAAATAATAATCCTTGTCTGCATACCCAAGCAGTATTGTATGAAGAAATAGTAGAGGAGAATTTGGTATTTGGCCGTGAACTTGTATGACTGAAGCCATTGTCACCACATTAGGCCTGTACTTGGGTGAACATTTGGTGTCCATAAGAAATAGATTTGTATGCCTGCATATATTTTATCCCAGATCACTTTCTCAAGGGCATTTAAAATAATGTCAAGGCCTACTAAGTCCACAGTGGCTAAGATGGCTTTTGAAAGATCTGAACAAAAGAAAAAAGGCTTGTTGAATGAGGACATGTGGGAGAAATAATGCAGGCAGCCAGCAATGCTTCATCACAAATACATTAGTGATATAGGTGGTGTAGCAGCAATAGAGCAGGCTGTTGTGGCTCAGAAAAGGGCTAGGTTAACTGAAACTAGAGCCTGCATCCAGATGGGTGGGCTTTTCAAAGTCAGAGCAGATAGTTTTAGGGACAACTAATTGAGGATAGTACAAGAGGCAACAGGATAAGTGCCAGAAAAGTAGTTTAGGTTAAATCATAGGAAAGCCTTTAAACCCAGTGATTTCCACACAGAAGCCTGTGGTCTGCAAGGTCATGGTAGTTTGTCTGCAGCTGGTCCACAATCACCTGCAACTATGGCAAACCAAGCTTTGGTTCCTGCTGGCACTATAGCTCCAGGATGACCAAGGGGATAATCATAAATGCACCCCAGTTGGCTGCTGGCAGGACTGAGGCCATCTTCTAGCACCGCCATGGAAAGCCTTGATGGCAAGCCATGAGCATGGACCAGGCTAGGTGTGCATGGTGAACTGTGATACATTTTTAGAGGTAACAGTCTATTGGTCCAAAAACGTGGGAACCATTGTTCTAAGTGTAAGGGTAGTAGAACAAGTTCCCAAGAGATGGTGTGGAATCGGAATCATTCTGCCCCTTGGCTAGGGTGTTGGCTTTCTGGGTGTGGTCTCCCAGCATCCTGGAAGACTCCAAGAGTAACACAGACCTCTAAGTGCTTCCCCAAGAAGCCATGGCTTCAGGGGCCACCCCTGAGATTAGGCTGGAACGTGTGTGGGTTGGAAAGTCAGGGCACCCAGCAAGCTAGGGGCAACCCTGTGTGTAATCTCCACCATGGGAAGGTTTTGAAATTAGGTTGGCTGAATGTCTGCCAGGGATGCCTCTCTGCATGGCGATGGATTAAATCGGCTCAAGAGGTCCTTTCCAGCTGTATGTTTCTATAGCGATACATGTGTGCAGCCAACAGCTGATGGCTTACTTTCCAGTTGGGTTGTGGGGACCACTCTTCTAGCTGCTACTGGTTCATCTTCTGAGCAGTGTAACTATGCTTCTTAAGCTGTGCTCCTTGCACCACTTACTCTAGAGTAGTCCCCTGACGTTAAATAATGAGCTATTCTGGAATAAATGATTGGAGGATGTGGCTGTGTGGGAAATCTGAGCACTCTGAACTTAAGCTCCACGGTGCTGAGTGCCTCTGAAGAAGTGCTGTTCACCTTCCCATCCTATTCATTCCATCCTAGGATGATCTCTGTATTTTGCAGATTTGAAATATGCTGCATTCAGTTTTCATGTATTTATACAGTGAGATTGCTTTAGGAAACCTCATCCAGAACTGTCCAGTCATAGCCAGGGTGCTTCCCTGGAGGAGCAAGGGCAGCACTGAGTGAAGAGATGCAGGTTAAAATCCTGGCTTTTACCACAGACTCATCTAGGTGGCCTTGGGCAACCGCAGTCTTGTTTCCCCAATGGGAAGAATAATCCTGGCCTCCCTCCCTATGGGGCTGTTGTGACACATTTACAGCACTATTAATTATAAGTAAATACTTTTATGCATTCTAAATATCCCTACATTATCTTGGAAGCTTATGTGACGGTTATATTTTTAATAGTAAAATCATTCTCAAGCCTGCCATTCTTTGAGCAAAAATATTTTAGCGAATATACCATTCTTTGTGGAGTCAATTATTTATTTATTTATATTTATTTCAAGTTCCTGCCCCATCCTGCCACAGACAGCCCAGAGCGGCTTACCATATAAAAACAACAATAAAATCAACATCAAATATAAAAAAGAAACGAGTATCAAGAAAACCTCCTCCCTCCCCACCCTAATCCCCCCACCCCTCACTTTTCTCCCTCACCAAACACCTGCCGAAACAGCCAGGTCTTGCATTTGTTCTGGAAGGAGGGAAGCTCTGGGGACAGACGGACATCCGCAGGGAGAGAGTTGCACAGCCGAGAACACCCTCCCCATCGTTGCCACCTGAGGTACACGGGGAACTTCGAGGAGGGTGCTCCTGGCTGACCGCAGGAGATGATCCAGAACCTGGGGGTGAGGCAATCCTGCAAGTAAGTAGGACCCAGGCCGTATGGGCTTTATAGTTAAGAACCAACACTTTGAAGCGGTCCCAGGAGGCTCTAGGCAGCCAGTGCGGTGAGTGAAGCACCGGTGTAATGTGCTCACAGCGACCCGTCCCTGCCAGGAGATGGGCCGCCACATTCTGCGTGAGCTGCAGTCTCTGAACTGTCACCATGTGATGGAGGATAGTGGTGAGGTCCAAGTCTGACATGTATGAGTAATAGGCTAGGGACACACCTTTAAACTTGAAGTATATCTCGAGTGAACTCCCCATCCACATTCCCACCCCAGATATTGGGGGGAATCGCACATGCACCCAAATCTGGGTGGCTAACAACTTTTATAGCCCTCCAGAAAAGCTGCTATTCCATACGGCAGCTCCCTCGGTGCAGAGCGATGAATGTTTACGATGATCTTTGCATGCGTTTCTGTACGAAGAAGCCTCTTCTCTCAGGCCATTTCCTTTATTAATAAACTAGCTTTTGTTTTATTACATTCTGAAATCCAAGAGTGAACACAACCATTAAATTCACTTGCTTTTGCACAAAAAAAGAGAGAGGGTAGAGAGTGACCAGCTAACAGTCTTCATTCTTAGAGGGGATTCACACGTGCATTTAAATCGCACAGCTGCCTCGGCGGCATTGTGCGATTTAAAGAACCCCGCACTTCCGGGTTGCTGTGAATGCGGTGAGCGCGCACATTTCCACCTAGCCCGAATGTTTGGAGTGCGGTTTGAAAAGCTGCTCGGAGCAACCTGTTGCCAATTCCACACCCCCTCCCGCCTGCTTTGGAAAGAGAAAGAGAGTGTAACAATATTAAAGCAAGAGATTATACATTAGTTATGTGATCCGCTGAGAGCAACCATAAAATAATGTGGCTTTTATGTAGCCATTTGCTATTTGATATAAAACTAGTAGTTGCCGTGGTAACCCCTGCATCATGCGCTACATGATCCCTTAGAGCACTGGCAATCTCTCTTAAATTAACTCCCCAAATTCCATGTGTAAGTTAATACGTTTTGCAGTGATTCCAGCCTTACAATGCACTGAACAGCGTCACCTCTTGAGGCCAGAGGCCAGAAGTGCTCCCAGACTCCGAACCTGCTGGGCGGACCCCCCCTACAAGGGGAGCCAGCACCTCCCTCGCCCTTCCCACCACCATTACCTCCGTCTTGTTGGGATTGAGCTTCAATCTGCTCTGCCACATCCAATCCGCCACGGCCTCCAAACATTGGGAAAGTAATGAGACAGCAGGACCTGGGTCAGTTGAAAGCGAGAGGTACAGCTGAGTATCATCAGCATATTGGTGACAACGCACCCTGAACCCGCTCACAATCTCCCACAAGGGCTGCATATATACATTAAATAATAACAGAGAAAATATCGAACCCTGCGGAACGCCACAGGTCAGGGCCCAGGGGCTTGATGTTTCAGCCCCCAGCACCACCCGCTGGCTTCTCCCTGAGAGGAATGAGCAGAACCATCCTAGGACAGTCCCATCCAGCCCCCCCCCCCAGGTCTCGCAGCCCATGATCCACTGTGTCAAAAGCAGCTGAGAGATCTAGCAGGATCAGAAATGTTGAACATCCTGCGTCTCCCGGCGGAGATCGTCCACCAGTGCCGTCTCAGTACCATAGCCGGGACGGAACCCAGACTGAAAAGGGTCAAGGAAACTAATGTTATCCAGATGCTCTTGGAGCTGTATCGCCACTGCCCGTTCAATAATCTTCCCTAAAAAGGGAAGATTAGAGACGGGTCGGTAGCCGGCGAGTGCGCCCACATCCAAAGATGGCTTCTTCAGCAGGGGGTGCACCACAGCCTCCTTGAGACTGGGTGACAATCTCCCCTGCCGAAGGGACATGTTGATTACCCTCACCAGCACCATCCCCAAAGTCTCCCTGGAGGCTTTCACCAACCAGGACGGGCACGGATCTAATTCGCAACTGGTGGCTCTGACAGACCCAAGGATGTCCACCGCATGGGCTGGTGTCACTTCCTGAAACTCCCTAACCCACTCCCCATTCCTCCCCCTCTCACAGGGAGTCCTCCCAACCCTCCCCAAGGGCCACCTCCCCATCTCTCACTGGGGGGGGTGGGATTGGCCCTGTCCACCCTAACCCATTCCCCATACTCTCCACCCTCAGGCCACACCTACCTCATCCCCCCAGAACCCGTTAAAACCACAAAATAAAAACAAGACAGCAGCGAGTTCAGCAGCGGCAGCAGGAGGGATGAGCCGTAGATAGCACTTGAGGAATCAGTAGAGCAGAGCAGGAGGGGGCCCCGGGCACAACGATCCAGCTAACAGCCCGGCTAATGGCCGACACCCTTTGGGTGTTGCTCTTTGGGCTGGCGGCCAAAGGGCCCTGCCCTTAGAGATGTTACCTGGGAGGGGGAGAAAAATTTAAACAGGGAAAAATGATAGCCTCCTACCGGTAAAACTCTTCAGTAGGAAGGGCTGGTGGTCCTGTCCTCACTGAGAGTCCAGGTTGTGCCTGTCATGTCTGCTATTTTGTTTTCTAAAAGTCGGTGCCTTGGCAGTAATCGTCTTCCTGATTTCATCTAGTGGGCAGATGAGGCAGACATATCCCTAGACAAATAAATCGTATAATATTTATTTGACTGGAATATCAATCTGCAGCTTATGAGAGGGTGAAAATAAACAAGACAATTGCCCACGTTTGCCCCCACCAGGTGGGTGTTCCCCTGCTCCATCTATTAGGAGTTTGCCAGAGGTTACCTCGCACCTCCATGTAGCCTTCACTCGCCCCCCACTTGCAGCTTCATTCAGCAACATTGTGGGTCCACCGTGTGGGCCACTGCATGCTAATGTGCACCCATGTGGCCCCATCTTGTTAATCAGGTTACATGCACCCTCGCCCACATCCAAGTCTGCCAGCGTCCTAGAGTTGTTCCTAGCTTGCGCTATCAGCTGAGAGGCGATTGCTAGAGGAGAGAGTGGTTGTGCTTTCTCCGCTGACAGGTGGTTGCGAGAGGAGAGAGTGAGGCAGGGGGTGCAGGAAGAACCTTCTCCAGACGATCTGTGCCCACACGCCTCTCTTCATTTAGGAAAGAAACCAAGGGGAACGAGGGAGGGGTGAGGCTCCTCTAGAGGATCCATGGGGCTCCTGCACTTCCCTCAGTTCCTTTCCCAAACAGAGCACAGGAGCCTTGTGTTTCCTCCAGAGGAGCCTCACCTCTTCCTTGGTTCCTTCCCCAAATGGAGAGAGGCATGCAGGCACCGGTTCTCTGGAGAAGGTCCCTCCTGCACCTGAAGGTTCTTTCAGTTTAGGAAAGAAACTAAGGGGCAGTGCAGGAGCCCCATGGATCATCTGGATGAGCCTCGCCCCTCCCTTGCTCCCCTTGGTTCCTTCCCCAAACAAAGAGGAGTGCGGGTGCAAATCCTTACGAGAAGGTCCTTCCTGCCCCTGCCTCACTCTCTCCTCTCACAGCCACCTCTCAGCTGGGAGAGCACGATTGCGGTGTCCTCTAGCAGCCACCTCTCAGCTGGGAGAACGTGATTGCTCTCTTCTCTCACTGCTGCTTCTCACCTGGGAGAGTGCACTAGTGCTGCTTCTGATAGAAATGGGGGGTCATGGAAACTGGCCATGAGACCCTCTTTCCATTAGAGTCAGGGCCGGGGAGAGGTAAAGTGCTGAGTGAAGCCACTGGTGGCGGCTGCCACCGGCACATAAAATGCGTGCAGGGAGCTGCTTGTTTATTAGCTCTGCTCACTAAAACATGTGAGTGGGAGCTGCATGGACTGAACACAGACTGCAGCAAGCTATTGTCTTGTTTATAAGCAAACATCCAGAGAGACTACTCTGGAATAACCAGGTCCAGGATTGCAGCTCTGACGGGCCCACACTGGCAGAGCACTTTGAGGATTGGGCTGCATCAGGCCTTTTAAGTTTATCGGCTTCATTTTAGGAAGTTTTAAAATTTTGGCTGGTTTTGTTAGAAGGGCTATATTATACATACAATCTTGCCGGTAACCTTGTAAGGAGGATTCTCCATGCTGGGTCGTGTTCCCTGCTGGCTAAGTAACTCATTCACTCAGAGGTAGAACAGTGATCATAAGAGAAAAGTTCTGTGTTTGCTGAGTAGGAAAGAAGACCCAGTTAGTCCTATATTGCTAGTGTCAAGAAGCATTCCTTTACCACTCACCCTGCTAACATTTTGTTTCTAGCTTTAATCATTTTCCTCTTTTAACCAGTGTATTTTACCAACACCTTTAGGCTCAAATGTAAACACACCAGATTGTGTCATTTTAAAGTAATATTATAACAAATACGTATTTTATAAGGAATACATTTCAGTTACTGGGAGATTTTTTCAAAGGTGGCTAAAGGGATTTAAAATCATAGGTCCCATTGGCCTTCAGTGGAACTTGTTTTCCTATTTCCCATAGGGGGTTTGGAAGGGAAAACGTACTTAAGACTAATTTTGCACTTATGCCTTTCAGCTGAGGATCTCATGCACTTTACAAGCAATAATTAAACTATAGTGCGGGCAGTGGCATCATTTTGGTATTGACATTTTGCAGGTGGGGAAGCTAAGGCACAAATAGCAAGTGGCCCAGGCCAGAAGTCCTGTTTTGGGTTTCAATCCTTAGGGCTGCCAGATCTTTCATAGGGAAATATGACACATGAAGAAATTGGAATGGTGAAAAACCATATGCTTGATTTGAGGGAACGGGATTGAAAATCTTTCCATGGCAGAAAAGTAATAATTATTTTTATATTTCTGTGGCTGTATTTTGGAATGCTTACTAAAATCCATGGCATTCTGTGTCCTTCCCTATAAAAGACCAGCTTCTAATAACCACAACATCAGTCAGAAATTTGGCATGTCGGCACAAAATCTTCAGAATTAAAATGGTTGATTGACAGGGAGACTGTGAGCATTTAAAAGCAATAAGGGGGAATAAACTTCAAAGAGGCCACTCAGCTGATGGAATATTCAACAGCCTTCAAAGCCTGCAAAGGGGATTGCTGGATATTAATGTGATTTAATCAAAGGGGAATGGTAAAGATATCAACATGAGCAGCAATAGATATTTCCAAAGGGGGAGGGTAAAATTACTCACTTAACTGCTGGTCCTGTACCAATGCCTTAAAATCCATTGTGAAGAACCACTGGGGAGGGTGCTTTGGTGATATTTAATTAGCAAGGTTATGGCTGGTGAAGTGAGGGAAGCTTTCACTGGTGTAATCAGGGGAAAAAACAGTTTTAATAGAAGGTGAAACATGTCATTCCAGCTCCAGAATTTTGGCAAAAACAAATGGCAGTATTTGCAGGTGGAAACTATCCTTTTCCTACAAAAAGCTGCTCTCTTTTCCACAGAGAAAATGGCAAACTTCCCTCTTGCACGGCTTCTGAAAGCTGTTCTCTGTTCACTGACTAAATCAAGTTAACTTCAACACTGTGCTTCTCGCATATATTGATCGCACTTCATATTCAGTGATTGCTATACTGCTTTGATCTGGCAAATCTCAAGCAGTTTCCTTTTGTGGTCATTGCGCCGCTATAAGGGGAAAAGTCTGTGTTTTTCATGAGGTGCTTCAGAGTTAACCCTACAATACAGACGTTCCTATCCCTTGGCAGTGGTGAATTTCCAAATCAGTGCTCCAAAGGACCCAAGTGCAAATTCTCATAAGTGAACTGGGATGGCTTAAGTGGTAATGGAGTTCACACCCACAAATCTCCTGTCAAACAGCTCAGAAATGAACCTTTAGACAGCTTTACAGGTCACAACTGTATCCTTCAGAGTCTCTGTAAAATATCCTTCGCAGTTCAAACTCTGTGTGCTTGTCTCTGTAATATTGACTTTGGACCTTGTCTCGACTTTTTCCTGGTTGAAGTCAGGAAAGGTATCTAAAGGCCTAGTTTATGGGGGTAGAGAGCCCCATCCAGTGGTGAGGGCAGGAGGTTTAGGCACAACTTTTAAAAAGAGTAAGGGAATTAGGTGCCTAATTCCTATGGGAAACTCTTTTAAGCCAAATTGGAAATGCCAATTTTTGGTGGTTCTGCTGTTTTTCAGTGCAGTGTTAAACAAGTCAGTGTGGGAAAAGATGATCCAGTGCTTAGGATGCCAGCTTAGATTTGGGAGATCTTGGATTCAATTCTGTGTTTTGTTACAGGTTCTCTTTGTGACCTTGGCTAAGTCATGTTTAGATGGAGATAACCCCTTCATCAGAATGTTATGAGGATAAAGCCATTAAAGATTGTGAGGTGTTTAGATACTATGTCAGAGTCTTATTTAGACAGAAGTTATTTCATTCTCTCTTGTTTTATTTCTCTCATCTATGACAAGGGGATAATGAAGGTTATTGTTGAAGCAAACTTCTCAAATCAGAACAGTCCAGAAAGGGAGGAAAGTTCATATTTGGATTTAATTTTTCTCTGTCCTGTGACAAGGGGATAATGAAGGTTACACATTGAAGCAAACTTCTCAAATCGGAACAGTCCAGAAAATGGGGGAAAGTTCATATTTGGACTAAATCTTTGCAGCATGGGCTCAGTGATGAATAAAATTAGCAAAAATCTTTACTCTGGCCTTGTGCATTTATGGTGGTGTTTCCAGTGGTCTGTTTCCTGCACCCCCAAAAAAGATCAGCAGAGGGAAGGGCACTTTTAATAAAAACCCAACTAATTAGCCACTTCCATCTCAGGTCTAAATCTTGAAAAATAGTGGCAGCAAAACAGTTAAAGAAAAAACTAGCTAAGCTGATAAAATGCCAAAAATTCCTCATTCTTCCTCTGGGGGGTGGTCTGGAAAATGTCAACAATAAAAATTACATTTAAATGGTATATGATGCAGCCAGCTACCGTGGGCAGTGTTACATGCAGCCAGATGAGAAGCTTCTAAAGCAAAGCATAGATACTACCGATCCATCTAAAAGGCAGACCACACTTCTGTTTCTTCTGCAGCATATGTCCATACCAGGAATGTCCATATGCAAAAAGCATACAAAATCAAACAGCAAATCACAATAAGACTGGGAGTCAGGCTCTTCCATTTGTTACAACTTTTATTTTTAAAGAATAGACTAGATCCTCTGCTTGTGTAAATCAGTACAGCTTCATGGAGTGTAGGAAGAACTGGCTGTTGATTTACATCAGTGGAATGCTGTGGCCCAGTAGATTACCTTTCAGTGATCATGATGTCTCTCTTTCCTCTTGGAAACTGACACCCGTAGAGTTTCCCTTCCACTTGTGGGAAGCCTTTGGGCACCAGTGTCTGCGGGAAGTAAGAAGGTTTTGAAAAGACCAGTTTGGGGAAAACCTCACGCTCCAATCTAGAGATGTATGGCTCTCTCAGGAAATGGCAGAATGAAACAAGAGGAAGGGGGGGGGGGAGGGCTGGGGCAAGAGAGTTGGATAAAAGGAATAAGCCTTATGCCAAAAAGATCAGCATGTGGATAAAGAAGACGACAGAGGAGGGATTTTTCATATGCCTGGCAATAAAGCCAGCAATGAATGGAGACACTTTATTTTTGTTACATGTGATCAAATTTACTGCTTGTGAAAGTGAAGGATTGTGCTGTGTTAGTTTCTTCACATCGATCTCTTAGTGCAACTCATTCCAGATCTGGGGGAGCCCCTGAGGTTCTAGCCCTTCCCCTAGCTGTATACAGCTTGGCCCTACCCACTAGTCCTGAAGCACAAAAGAACGATGCTATTCTGAAACCTCTGCCCTCCATACCCACCTGGCTGGAGCTGCTGTCTGGATGCACCAGATGACTGGTGGTTCCCAAGGTCGTGTGGCGCAAGCCGTGCACTGTGTCAGCGTGCAGGGCTGTGTCATTACACAGCTTCTTGTGAGACTTTGGGGAGGGGTTTAAATCTGCATGGCCTGGCCAACATCCACTTTGCCACAGTGCAGCAGTGTGTAAGCATAGCAGTAAATGGTACAAGATCAGAGGTTACTTACGTGCATGGAGTGTATGTGTTTTGACCTGGTACCAGAAGTTGCTGTGAATTAAGTTGTGTCCTTTTGAGTTCTCCTTTCATTGTGCTCATGGCGAGAGTCAGGTCTGTTGATACAACTTGGCCCAGATGTACTCGCACACCCTGCTACTCTAGGTCTAGAGGTGCATTCGGATCCCAGGAACTCTCACCTGTAGTCTCCTGAGAGAGCACCATTAAGCGGTGGTGGTGGTTCCCATGATTTCAGAATGGGTCTCTACCACATGGTAGCCACGTGATCTGAATTGCATCTGGTTTATTACATGATAGGCCCATTCAGACATCAAGGAAATTGTCACCACAGCGTAACCCTGTGGTCCTGCCATGGGATCCTGTGGGTGAGCTCCCCTCCCATGATGTCTGAAAGCATCCTCTGCTCTCTCAAGGAGACGTGGCAAATTGTGGCAAACTGGGGGCTGATTTGTGTGTGTCTGGTGATGCTCACAAAAGGCGGTTTGAATGAAATCTCCCCTCCCCCCAATAACCATTCTGCCCCCCCAGACCCATCCCCCTTGTAACTTTTCACTATCATGTAAGTATCCATCATCTAACATTTTTGTTTTCCAATACAGATGTATAGTTATAGCTCCTGATACGATTCCTTAGGCTAAGATAAGAACAGGAACCTGTTTCCAATGCCTGTTTCTGGCACATACAGTAATCTGTTGGCAAATAAATTATTCAACGTGAATGAGAGTTGAGACAAGAACATAATATTTTTTTTAGGATTTTCATACTGGGCACATAAAATGTGATGCATATGAAACTGAGAATTACCCAAGAAAGCTCTAGGCAAAACCTAGTTGCAGAACAGTCAATTCCTGGTCTTCCATTCAGGGATGGGATATCCACGCCCATCTGAAATTGAAGCATGCGGTAATATTTTATTGCCTTCATTTTCCCTGTGGTTAAATCCATTCAAACAGACTAATTTTGTTAATCTCAATTGCATTTCAGATTATTCTGAATTCGATGCACAAATACCAGCCCAGACTGCACATTGTGAAAGCAGATGAGAACAATGCCTTTGGTTCCAAGAACACCGCCTTTTGTACACACGTGTTTCCAGAAACCTCCTTTATATCCGTGACATCCTATCAAAACCACAAGGTACAGTGCTTTGTGGTCAAAGGTCACTTTGTAAAATGTTGGGTGAAATCCCATGTCCAGAATTTTTATACAGGACTGTTAAACAATTTGTAGAAGTTTTAATTCAGTTCGTTAATTGCTGTAGTTCAGTGATTACAAATGTATTTATTTTTTGGACTGATGGCCCACTGTCAGATCTCCAAATACCTTATGGACCATCCTATACCTGCCCTGGATTGCTGCAGCCTAGCACGTGGTCCCTATGCACTGACCATTGCTGCACAAAATGAGGAGCTGTGGTTTCTGCCAGTGCTGCAGCCATCTATGAGAGCAGGGATAACAGCAAGGGGTAGCAGGCACTCCCTGAAAATATTTCCCACTCCTCCTCCTCCAAGGTAAATAAATTAACAACATTATTTATTACAAATCATGTACGTATTTGATATATAGCAAAATTTTTATTCCCCTAATAATGGTCTGACTCTTTGCCACCCCTTTGCTCCCCCAAACTAGCTGTTCTAGAGTCACCCCTGTCTGGGAGGGAGTAGCGCATGGATATTATAGTGGTTCCTGCACTCCTGCTGCTGACCCCCTCCTTCCAGAGATGGCGACGGCACCAGCTAAGATTCAAAGCCTGCTTTGCTGTAAGCTAGTTCCACAGATCTGCTGTGGACTTCACTAACCATGGCCTTGCTGGTAGCCCATGTAGCACTGTTTGGGAACCATTGATCTAAATTGTTATAATGTCCAATTATAGGTTGCTTTGCATGTAAATAATTAATATTAATAATAATAATTTATTTATATAGTGCGAGCAATGCACCTGGTGCTGTACAATCATAATTAGAGATAGTCACTTACCCTGATGGGCTTACAATCTAGGAAAGACCAGAGAAAGGGGAACATAGGGAGAGACAGGGCTACATACATGAAGTTGAGAGGTTGCATGTGCACAGGCTGCTTAGTTCCCGG